>ML736222.1:64920-175406 GCA_009193595.1 Aspergillus bertholletiae
AAAAAAAAAAAAAAAAAAAAAAAACCAAAACCAAAACCAAACCCCCATACAAACCTCACCGTACTCATACTAAGCGTGCTTCACCAATAACTGATCGTTTTGTCAATATCGCCGAGTCCTCATTTAACTGTTCCCAGGCATGTGCGTCACGACAAGCCTGCCGACTTAATCGGACCGCCCGTTTCGTACGCGTTCTCATCTCCGCCTCATACACGTCAAGCGCAGCCTTTTGGTCGGTTTGTCCAGAATATGCTTGAGCAATAGCATTCCCCAAATGGAATGCATCCAGAAGTCCGTGATTTGCTGCCTCACCACGATCTAGTCATCGTCAGCACCTTTTCGTTATCCAGACAGATAAGTACCAACTTACACATTGTCATGGCATGTGCGGCGTCCCCAGCCAGCGTCACACGTCCATTCTTGTTATCCCAGTCTAGGCACTCCCAGTCGGCCAGTTTGATCTCTAGGACGGGCGTCCCCTCGGGGATGTTCTGTACTGTGTCTCTTAAAATGGGCACAAAGCCTTCAGCCCGGCGCTTCATGTTGGTCAGACGGCCCTTATCAGTATCGGATACCTCATCGGCAGAGGTGTGTACCGGCCAGGACATGCAGATCTGCGCTCGATACCGTTCATGCTCTGTGCCAGCTGTTCCATTCACGACCGGAGTCTCCAGCATCGAAAACCAGAAGAACGCCCCCGTCTCAGGATGACATCCCTGAAACAGAAGGGGGTCCATAGATCGAAGCGGCTTGATTTCCTCCGGGGTGAGGTCCACAGCTACTCCTGTAAATCGAATGGGCAACAACATGTTACTATACGCATCGGGTCTTAACAATTGTCTGATCGCTGACCGACTGCCTTCAACCCCCACAACCATTCTTCCGGCCACAGAGGATCCATCAGCGAACTCTAGATTAACTTTTTCTGAGACAGTCTCCAGATTCATGCCCACCACTCTTCGATCCCAGTGTACCCGGTCTTCGATTCCGTGGAGTAAGGCCTTTCTCATTTTCTCCCGGTTTACACGCCACCGCACAGATGGTGGGATCTTGAATTTCGGCTCTCCCGTGGCAAGGTTTATGAAAAGAAAGTTCCCATTATCATTCAGGGCGACGTCTGGATCGACCTGGACATCCTGAATTCGAGCTAGAACGTCTTCCGGGAGCATCTGCTGAAGATATTCTAGTGCCCAGTGGAGGGTAATAGCCCAGCCTTGGCCTCGAGCATCGGGTGTGGGGTCTCGCTCATAGATCTCAAACGGAATGCCTTTCTATTTCACTGTTAATATCAATGCGACATGACCGTTTTCATGTGGAGGATATGTAAAACCCACCTTCTTTAGGGCTTGGCCGAGGGTTAAGCCGACAATGCCGGCGCCAACAATGAGAACGGGATCCATGATTTTGCAAATGTATGAAATGTAGTCGAGACGGAAGACATGGTCCCCGTGTTGTCTTTATTACTATAATGATTGCCATCATTGATGTCATTATCTTCATCTGTGAAGGGGAGAGGGGGGGGGGTAAGTTGGAACGTTATCCGACGATCGGACCGTCGCATAGATAAGTAAGTGGACGAGATAAACGCGGGGGTGGCTTTAGCTTCAACCCCCCCAACCAAACTTCAGAGTGTGGAGTCAATTGACATGGCCGTCGGAAATTGCCGATCAGTTGAGGAACTTTCAACCGAATCAGTGTGTATAAATCATCGGTATCTTCACTCTATCCGCCGATTCCACCACAATCCATCAAGAAAAAAAGAAGCCAAAATGACCGGACACGAAGCCCTGAACCCTATCCACCCCTCCGTCCTCCCTCATCTGGACCCCGTCTTTATCAACCTTTACAATGAGAATGTTGCCAACACGCCAAACAAGCCTATCGACTTGTCCATCCTTCGAACAAAATATTCCGTGCTGTACTCTTACGGTACCGGACCAGCCCCCGACCCAGCTAAAATATACGATGCGACAGTGCCGGGATACAATGGCGACCTGATCCCCGTGCGCGTATATGAGCCTTCATCTCCCGGGCCTTGGCCGGTGCATATTGATTATCATGGCGGCGGTATGCTTTGAATCCCCTCCCTACCCAACATTCGCACGGTGGGATCGCGCAGAAGACTAATACCAACCACAGGCTGGGGTCTCGGTGACCTTGACACGGAAGCTCATATCTGCAAGCATCTGTCCGTCAAGGCAGACGTTTGTGTCATCGACATTGGGTACCGTCTGGTCCCAGAACATGCCTTCCCCATTGGCATCCAAGACTCCTTCGCCGCTCTGCAATACATTCATGCCGAGGGCGGCTCCAAGTTCAACATCGACCCTACCCGCATCTCCCTCGGCGGCGTCTCCGCCGGAGCCAACATCGCCCTGATCGTGGCCCACCTGGCAAGAGATGCCAGTATCCCTCTGAAGCTTGTCGCAGTTGGCACACCCGTCATTGATGATATCTCCAAGTACGCCTCCACAAGTGAATCGCCATACCCCTCTGTCCAACAGATGGAACACGCACCCACTCTCAACTGGGCCCGGTTGAAGTGGTTTGATAATCTCAAATGGGAGAGTCTTTCCAAGGATGAGAGTGTGAGGAAAGAACAATTGGAGAAAATCAGCTGGTATGCGAATGCGATGAATGCACCTGATTTTACCAACCTACCCAAGACAGTGATCTACACTGCTGGATGTGATCCGCTGCGGGATGAAGGAGAGGCGTACGCAAGGAAGCTGGTGGAGGCGGGGAATGAGGTTACGCTCAAGAGGTTCGCCGGCGTGCCTCATCCGTTCATGCATATGGATAACGGTATGGCGAATTCCCCCTTTTCTTTCTCTCCGTGTTTTATTCCGGATATTTTGAAGAACTATGCTGACGAAATGTGACACAGATTTATGGCAGGCGAAGGAGTTCATCGATAACACGGCCGCGCATATCCGGTTTGCTTTGCATTAGACTTGTTCTTATATTTATTATTTCCCCAGAATAGCAGAACCTTACATAGAAAAAATACCTTAAATTATTGACTTGAATCCAATCCTCTTGTATTCGTAATAATCAATCGCGACCATAACTTAGGTTTTTTTTTTTATATAAAAAAAAAAAAAAAAAAAAAAAAAGAGGGCCAGGGCCTTCGTAGAATGTGATAGCAGAATACAGAAATAGCTGCAGGTTTGATAAGTACTTTTGCCTACCTAACTAGAATGATCAAACAGGGCCAATACCAGTCTTATAAACAAAAAAAAACTCCATTGCCCAAGGGTAGACTAGCTAACTTCACTTTAGTAGTTAAAGAATGATGGTGCTACAATGAGCACACCATCCTCTACGACAACTTTGGGACACAGACTTTTCGTCTTCGTAACTAAAAAAATATTGTAGACTGCGAAGCATTGCTCTGGATTACGGATTCTAAGTTCGATACGCTAGCTATTACAGGTGTCTAGAACAGGCTTTGAGGGCACTGCGATCATTGCTTAAATGCTAAGATGATTGATTCTATACTAAGTGTGTTTTAATAGCTCTAAAATGACATGCCCATTATCCAAACCTCACATTTCTTTCCAATACATATCTCCCCAAGCGCTCGCCTAAGCAGCTTGCTCCAACGCATACAGCTGTTTCGCCAACCCTACCACACTGTCTTTCAACGGCTTAAACGTCACCTCCAACATCTGTTGTACTTTGGCAGAATCGCATGAGTAGTGTGTATCTTTAATTCGCTTGCCAGGCTCTCCCTCTGCGATCCTATTCTGAGTGTCGGGAAGTTCCTTTCTCACGATATCGGCTATTTCCTGCGTGTCGTACGATCCCTGCGTCACGAGGAAACGCTGGTGAGATGGTAGATCCACCGTGAGTGCCTGGAGACTTGTCCGGGCCAGATCTTCGACGTCGATCCAAACTAGAACGTAGTTGTCAATATAACCCTCTTTTTTTTTTTTTTTTTTTTTTCCCATCAGGGTGGAAAAAGGAGTGGGGACTTACCGGGCGCCTTTGTAGGTGGGATTCCGTCTCCCTTCAATACATCCCACACAATCTGATTGCTGACATTCAATTGCGATAACGAGTTAATGGGATGAATCATCTTGCCGAAGACCATTCCAGGGCATAATGTAACCAACTGAAAGCTGACTTCGTGGTCACGAATGTAATCCCATGCGGCTTTCTCGGCAATCACTTTAGACGCCCGGTAGGCAACGGGCTGCGATAGGTTAGTGATGTGTCGAATCCGAATGTATTCATAGACAGGGGGGGAAGTAGTAGTAGTAGTAGTAGTAGTAGTAGTAGTAGTAGTATGAAAGGGGTGCATACAACGAGGTTCGCATTCTTTCCCTCCTCATAGGTCAACGGACACCAGTCCTCCTCTGTATATACCTTCCCGGGCTGCGGGCCCAACGAGGCGTCATAAACCGCCGCAAAGCTCGACATAATCACCACTTTTTTGATTTCAGGATACTGCGCAGCAGCTTCGCAGACAGCCACTGTTCCCTTGAGGGCGGGAATAAGGAGTTTCTCTTCGAACTCCCCGGGCGCGGCATCGTAAGTGAACGCACTCGCCAGATGCAAGATGCCGTCACAGCCAGCCACCGCGGGGGCAAACAGAGCTACATCAGTCGGGTCACTGACAATAACGAGTTCGAGGTTTGTGGTATCCACGCCGACGGCGGACAGGGCTGCGCGCGTTGCGGTCGCCTTGTGTTCGGAGCGGACGGTGCCTCGGACGTGGTGGTTTCTGGAAAGCAGAAGAGAGATGCAGTGCGCAGCAATGAAGCCATTGGCGCCAGTGACTAGAATCTTGGACATGTTGAGTTCGGTGATATTTTTTGATTGACAAAGTAAAGAACGAAAAAAAAAAAAGAATAAATAAAATTCCTAGATGTTTGTCGACAAAAGAAGCCGTCGGGGATTTACATGGGGTTTTATTTCTGTGAAGCCAAGCCCCAAGTTGGGGTTTCTGGTTCTCCAACGTCCGTCGGATAAGAGGGTTTAGAGCGGCGGAAAACTAAATCGATCGCCTTTGCGCATGAATTCCGACGCGAGACATCATTAAATCCAAAAATTCGGAAGAGGGCCTTTTACTGCTTATCCATCTCTGCGGATGACGCACTAGAGGCCCAGGCCAACGTGTGGAGACTCTCCGCAAGTCGGTTACTCTAGTGTGGTGCGGTTGATAGGTATACGACGAAGTGGATAAACCCGTACGACTAGTAGGCAACATATTCCTTTTGCATTGGTTTACGTACAGATTCACAATTCCCTAGTAACTAATGGTGGGGCAGTTTCCAATACATAGATAGTACTTTTTAACAATAACATTATGGGTCCATTCTTCAATCAATACCTTGTACAAAAGTTAATCCCCAGCCCGCTAATACACATACCGAAAGTTCACGTCGTCATATACGTCTCCCTCAGCCGTCCTGTTGGCTGCCCTTTTCGATTCCATACGACTTCTCGCCGGGGTCCCAAAGCGATCGGCTCTCGCATTCCGTAGTCCATACAGAACGCGGAGGGTAGTAGATATGACGATGGCCCCGGCGTTCACCGCGACGATCGTGATTTTGGCCGGAATATACCTGGCATCCAGTTAGATATAGTGGCTCAGACGAAACGACTAGACGGTACTTACGCAGGAGCATCTCTCGCTTGGAAGGTTTGGGGGCCAATAATATTGGCAATGCTGAATGCAGCAGAGACCAGAGAACTGCCGGACACCTGTAACCCCACCCCCTTCAGTTAGTATTTATTGCCCAGCAGGAGGCGAAAGACAGGAAGAATGTACCTTCATAGTATAGCCCTTAAAGTTCGCTCCGGTCCAAGCGAAAATGAGCGCCAATGGAGCCACAGTCTACTTTGGTTAGTCCACTCTGTAGGTTCATCCTGCTAGGGAAGGGGAACAAGGATCAGATATACCGTATTGACCATGTAGATGCCTACCAAGCACCCTGCCTGGTTACTCCTGGGCAGGAACGACATCAAGCACGAGCCAACCAACGTTGGAATTAATAATATATCGATGGCCAGCCACCGTGAGAATCCACGGGCGATAGCCCATGTGGAAATAGTCGTTGCAGCAATACTGACTACCCCTGACGGCATATTGAGCAACGCACTTTCCTTCGACGTATATCCGAAGTCTTTGATCAAGATGGACGAGAAAGTGGTAATCACGCCGCTGGGAATGGTAATACAAATGGTCAGTAGGACAAGCAGCCAAGTTTGCAGATCACCGAATGCTTCCACCATCGAGCCCCAGCGAAAGACCTTCTCGCCAACGCCAGCTTGGTCATCTCGGAGACGTTGTGCAATTCGGTCACGCTCGGCTTGCGTGAGGAACTTGGCCTTCTCAACATTTTCCGGCAGGACAAACAGGACCAACAGAGAAGCGAGTACGTTAACCGCTCCTATCACGACGAACATGATACGCCACCCATGGAAGGACATATCCGCGGGTGCGTGCTGGGCAGCGAAGGAAATCAGGCCCCCAACGATCTGGCCCATGCCTAAGCCGCAGTACCAGAAGCCATATCTCGGTGTAGACTCGGCGCGAGTGTACCACATGCTCGTGTACATGGTGAGGGAAGGCGCTGACCTGGTCGTTAGCGATAAAGCAAGAAGAAGAGAGAGATGAAAGAAAACAACATACCAATGACTGCCTCTAGCATACCGAGCAAAACACGTAAAGCTATCATGCCGCCAAAATTCTGTACGGCCGATGAACAGCACAGGATCACACCCCAGAGGAACACATTGGCCCCCAGCACCTTCGTGATGGGAAATTTCTGAAGCAGGATGGCTGCATCTATTAGTATCGATCATAGTCCTGAGCCTCTGAGAAAGGTCGTACACACCCTGGGGAATTTCGGCAACGGCATATGCCAGGAAGAACGCGGTTGCCAGCCATGAAAAGTCATTGCCACTCATATGAAGATCACTCTGAAGACCCATGACATTCGCATACTATTCATCCAGTCAGCGTATATCGTAACCGGACGGACGCCAAGGAATGGGATCCTCCTACATTGAGGGAAATCTTGTCCACGAATTGCAGGAAGTAGGTTAGGAACATGATGGGCAGGATTCGCCAATCGATTTTCCGAAGCAGTGCCCGATCATCGTGGAGGTCTCCGATGCCATAGTCGTCGCCGGGTATTTTGTCGTTCACGCCGATGTCTTTTTCGTTGGTAGGTGTCATTTTCACTGTAATTTGCATTTGAACGATTTAGATTGAGGATGGCATGATCTTAAAGGGATTATAGCAGGGGTTCAACAAAGTGTAACTACCCCATACTAGTCCACCAGCTGTCGAACCAGGGCTAGAATGACAGCTATTGCCCCAAGTGGGGACGGTTTATGCACCCGTCGGATAGATAGACCGGGGGTGGCGATGGCCCTGATAACGTCGGGTGCTGCTTGCCGATGCCATGGATGACTGGAGATGCCATGCCACACAGCTCGAACTGTGGAAAGATATAAGACCTATGGAAAGTATGACTTAGGATCATCATTCGAATCAACAATAACAAACACGACAATGCCTTCTCGCACTGACTCTCCTCTGAACGTTGCCGTTATTGGCGCTGGTCTCGGCGGCCTCTCGGCCGCAGTGGCCCTCCGTCGTCAAGGACACTCCGTGACAGTGTATGAGAGATACGATTTCGCAGGTGAGGTGGGAGCCTCGTTAAGTGCTGCCTCCAACGGATCCCGATTCCTCGAACAATGGGGTGTGGACGTCAAGGCCGCAAAGCCGGTATGAGAGTTTCCAGTTTCTTTTAAGGTTCGGCCAAATACTAACAACCCCAGGTGATCTTGAAAAAATTGATTATGCATGATTGGTCAACTGGAGCAGTACAGAGCGAGTACGGATTAGGAGACTATAAAGCGAAGTTTGGAACTGTATGTTGTTTCTTCCTTCTATACGGGAAGACCCAGCGTGGCTAATGAATTCCCTCCCAGGATTACAACAACTTCCATCGCATTGACATCCACAAAGAACTTCTCAAGTCGGCCTTTGAAGAGCCCGGTGAGGGACCCAAGTGCACTCTTAAAGTGAATCATAAGGCCACTGCTCTTGATGCTGAAGCGGGTACCATTCAATTTGAAAATGGCACTTCAGCGACGGCCGATCTGATCGTCGCCGCTGACGGCATTCGCGTACGTCTCCTTATCCCAGAAACTGCCTTCACCGTCGACTGAGTACTAATTTGAGTCCAGTCTTCCTCTCGCCAATTAATCGGTATCACCCCCAATTTTTCCATGTCCACCTCATGTTGCTACCGCTGCATCATCGGTGCCGATAAGCTGCGCTCCCTCGGACTCGACGATTATATCTCTAACGAAGCCATCGAGTATTGGGGCGGGTTTGGCATTGACAAGATTGTCATGTCACCCTGTAGCAATGGCGAGGTTGTCAGCTGCTACTGCTTCTACCCAGCAGCGCACAATGATCTCCGCGACGATGGTTGGAATATCTCCGCGACTCCCCAACAGCTGGTGGACACGTTCCCTGAACTAGATCCGAGAATGAAGACACTGATGTTGAATGCGGAGGATATTAAGATGTGGCGCTGTATGTATCCCATCGTCGTTCTACTTCAGACGGCTCGTGCTAACGACAATATAGTGTATCGCCATGAACCCTATCCCTACTGGGTTAAGGGCAAGGTTTGCCTTCTGGGTGATGCCGGTAGGTTTCTTTCTCCCCTTCTACTTGCTGAAAAGGTGGATTGTACTAACATTCTAGCCCATCCAATGATGCCCGATCAATCCCAAGGGTCTTGCATGGCTTTTGAAGATGCCGGTGCTCTAGGCCTGGTTTTCCACCACAACTTCCGCGACCAATACAGCGTCACCGAAGGACTGGGCTTATACGAAAAGCTGCGCAAGCCGAGAGCAACCCGCGTGCAGGCAGCGAGTTTCAAGGCTCGCGAAGATCTCAGCGAACGAATTGGGTGGAGCTCTTCCTCAGATCGGCCTGACAAGTTGACGATCGAGGAAGTTTGTGGCTACAATATGCAAAAGCATCTAGATGAGTTGGTCGCGGAGAGGGCACAGTAGATAAATGAATTTAACGTTCTGTATGTACTTATTGACTATTTACAATATATATGATTCCCATTACATCGCTTCGTTAATTTTGTAACATCGTCATACAAATACCATTCCGGGGAACAAGCTATATCTCACCCTTGCCCAATTCCTATCAACCTCATCCGCCCAGACCGTCTCTAGTAGCTGTCGGGCGTGCGATATATGTCCAAATCCCAAGGTATTCTCCATAACCATCAGCCTTTCCTTGACAAGCATCTGTCTCTCAACATCCATACTGCTAGCCCCCGCAATAACCAGCGGGAAAAGTAAACATCCCTCTACGGGACTACCGTATGGAATGGTCATCACAGCGTTGAGAATAGGAGAAACCGCGATTTCCACCATCTCGTGATGTGGATCATACCCTTCAACAACCTGATGGAGGCGGAGTCGAATCGCCCATTCAAATGCCGTAGTAGCTTGATATGCCTCGCGGTCCATCACTGCGGCGCTATCATATTCCGCTCTCCACGAGTCTAACTGAGACTGAACATGAAACGCAGCCGTTCGGAAACCGAGCTCAGAGAGTTCGTCAACGCGACGACTCCGATGTGCCGCGAGTAAGTTGACCATCCCTAGGAGTTCGAGCAACGCCGGGGCTATCCCAGAAACGGCATCTACGGGGGCAGAGGTAAGGCTGCAGATAGATTTACCCGCGGTAAGGTCAGTGAGTTTTGCATCCTCCCGAAGGAGCGACGGCTTGCAGCGCGATATCGTCGACATGGAGTCCAGATATCGGAACAGCTGTAGACAGAACTTTCCTTGCGGCGTCGATTCTAGAGACTCGTCTCCCGCTGACGAAAGGAGCGCACCGGCCGCCTTCAGATGCCACTCCCACGCATGAGAACGGCCATCGCATAGCTCCGTGAGACAGAGGAGTAGCACCGTAATGCAGGCTTCAAGCGTGGATTGGCCGCCCGCCGTTGAGAGGAGCTGTTTTACTTGCGCCAATGCTTTTTGGAGATTAGCTTCTTTGGATCCTGAGAACGGTATCATAGTACATACCTTTTCCCTGGCGTGCCAATGCGCGATTCCAAATGGCCGGGTAAACACGTTTCCAATGACAGCCGCTCAGGCCGAGGATGACACTAGTCACTGTGTCCGAGCCAGCAGCCATCGGTAGCAAGACCGATAGAAACGGGTTGCCATCGGGATCACCGGTCCGCGATAGTGAGCGCGCTACGATGTGTAGATAGTGATTGAATAGCGAGCGTTCTTCGTCATTGTGCAGATAAGGGTTAGCGGATCCACAGGGTGACGCGACGGGCATGATGATCTCCTCCACGGCCAGCCATGGAGATAAGCTTCCTATCGGATCACTAAGAGCCTGGTCGGAAGGGGAGATCGGATCTGGGGTTGCTAGAGATAAAGTGCTTTCGGAAGAGGGGGAAAGCGACGGGTCGGGGGAGCTGGAGAGTGACGGAGTGGCTTTCCAGTGACAAGGGAGATTTAAGCGGCGGCAATCACTGCATCGCGGGTGGATCTCGTCGCATTTCTTCTTCCTGCAAGAAGTCAATAACCGCGCTAATCCGTGGTCATCGCGTGGGTTTGATTTACCTTGCCTTGCAGGAGAGGCAACCACCGCGGGATCGAGACGCTCGCGGGCGTCGGTGGATAACAGTCTTGGGGTCTACACTTCCACCCGGTCGTTGAGGCTCACAGATATGCCCCAGGCCTAGCAGGAGGCACGGTTTAGCTCAAAGTCATTCCATCTGGAACATGGGATACACATACGAGCGCAGCGAGAACAGGGGGTATCCCCATCACAGCGCTGTTTCTATTGACGGTCAGCGGCGATCACACTATCTCAGTTTCAGGCTCTAACGCACAATCCTTGCGCATCGCGCGCATACACGGCCAGTGGAATTCATGACGGTAGTAGTGGAAGCCACGATAGCAGTAGTAACATCACGATGCAGAGGGTCAGGAGAAGCGACGGGACAAACCGGACTCTTATCGCCCATCCGACGCGACGGACGATCTAAAATTGATAAAGCTTTCTCCAGACGGTGATTCGTGGATCAGACCACAGGAGGCGATATGCAGCCTATCATCGGTATTTCTCTTATTAATGGATACGCCTTCCCCACAAGATCCGCTAAAGATGACAAGACCTGGGGTAATGAAGAGAGCACTGACTTTTTCTTCCCCGCATAATTTCCATCATATCCTCAGCGTCCCTGGCCAATCTTCCGTCCTCGGTTATGATTCAGTCTCGGGCGATTGGTATACAGAGATATAAAGATCATACCGCCTCCCTCCCACTCTCTCTCTCCCTCTCTCTCTCTCTCTCTCTCTCCCCCCTTCTCTCTCTCTCTTTTTTGCCACACTTTGAGTTGATTGATTCCCTGAAGAATTGCCTCTTGGGCGGTCACGCGGTGGGGCGGGAAGTTTTTTACGGGTCTCGACCGCTCGCTTAACAGAAAAGAACTCTACTCGGCTTGAGAGATGCATTCTTTCCATCCGTCCGTCACACCAGAAGATGCATTAGTTTTCCATGGCAAGTAAGAGGAATTCAGTTATGCCAGCTGGTCCCCTGCAGCAAACGCAAATATTGAAAGGCCCGCCCCGGCATCCGGAGTATTTATTAGCACCCTGCTAGAGCTTTGGTGCTACGGAGGCCAATAGTGTTCTTCCGTTCTAGCTCGAGTGGATTAAAAATAAATCTCATGCGTTAGAACTGGCACTTCTGCGTGAAAGGGGCGAAAACAGAAACTTCTGTGTGTATATATATATATATATATATATATATTAGCGCAGGAGGAAGCTTTCTGGATTGCCATGAGTTGTTCTCTTTGCCCCCTCGTACCGGGTATATACCTTATTCATTCATCGGTCCGAGGATAGACGTCAGATCTGCCTGACGATCGACAGCTCGTTGGTCCGGTCTTGACTCCGTCTTCCACGGGGTATAAAACATTTCGAAAGGACGGCTTCCGTCTCCGGTGCTATTTGCCGGAGTAATGCTTGCTTTTATCTCCATCGCTCTGAAGAAATGGTGACAACAAAGTCGGGCCGCATCGGCCTTCGCTTAGGAAGATAAAAACTCTTAAATTGTAAATAATACGGCAGGTGTCAGTTGATACTCCAATGGGAACTTGAAGGATAATTAAAGTGGTTGCAAGTGGATTGGCCAATTATATATATATTTGCCGCTAGCAACGGATTGACGTGGCTTTACAACCAATATCATTAGCTTTCCAAGTTTCAGAATAGCGTTTCGCAATCAGCACTACTCGTAATGATAATCACGTGCTTCTATGTGCCTTTTTATTGTATGAAGTACGGAGTAATTAAATGGATATTAAATCGCAAATGATATGGGGCTATAAGTAATAAAATTGAGTTGATGTTGATAAGTTTAAAAGTTTAAAAGTTGTGTTGTTCTACAACAACCAGGCCGGCTGGCCCAATGGTAAGGCGCTTGACTACGGATCAAGAGATTGCAGGTTCGAATCCTGCGTCGGTCATTCTTTTTTCTTTAGTTTTTTCTTTCCCATATTACCGTGCCTGTCTATCCTGTACCCTTTCATAAAACTCGTTGCGACTTGCTTCATTTTCCGAGCAAACAAGGTATCGTCTCACATCTTTTTAGATCGTGAATCTCCTTGGGCTGGACGAGGTACCTGGGGAGTCGTCATCATGCGGACACAACCATCGTCTAGAACGACGTCACCCTCCACCTTACCTAGTCACTGCATTGTTGATCACTATAATCTCGTAACCATACTCGTTGACAAAACTCCGTCTGCGTGACAATCTGTGCATATCGTTCCAGTGGGCACCAGTTATATAGCGTCGGTCACAATTGATGCGCATATCGTTGTTTCGATGAGAAAAGAAAGGGGCTGGCTTCGGTGGAGATACTGTTCTTGATTGCGACGTGTGGTGCCTCTTCGCTGTACCAAAATAAGACTGAGAATGCCAGCAACCCCTGGTAGGATACTTTGATTTGATACGACATCATTAGGTAAATGCAGCAGAGAAGACATAGTTACGAGCTGCAGGATCCATGTCGCTGAGATTGTTAGGTTGCGCTCCTTGGACGGGTGGATCAGTTATGATGGATAAATAGTTATTCGACGATCTATTCTTGCTGACCACCGTATTCCCCAGAGTCCAGAGACATGGATCTTTCCCCGCACCCCGCAGAACCATCCAACTTGTTGTTTCGGAACTCAACACCTTAAAAAATTATACTCCCTCGAAATGTTACATACGAACTTCCCCCAAGGGACAAAGTTCGGCGAGGCCGAACCTTATCTTCTCTTGTGTACTACATACGTAAGTAGTATTCCGGCGCCACGTTGGGCGTGCCGTAAGCCAGGATCTGTACAGCGTACTTATGCACTCGGTTTCATTGGTGAGCGACCGGGGACGCCAAATCAATCACCCAATAGGGTAGACTCCACGCCGACTGGGAGGAAAAAGACATGGCTAAGCATGGCCAAGAGAGAATTTACTCGAAGGCGCATTCTAATGTGTTTACCGAAGGTCGGCCAGGCCACTGGAAGGCACCACCAAGATAAGAAGAACACATGGTGGCGACAATACCGAGGCTTCCCATCTTGATTCAAGAAATCCCACCAGGTAACTTGTACCTCGCTACGGAGGACTAGTAATATAGATAATATGGGATCACATTTTCGTTACCTAATGGGCTGCCGAGAGCTTCTGGAGCGTTTTAAAGGGGGGCCGGCCAACGCGTGGTTCCTGGTGTTGGGGTTGTTTTTACATAACCATAATTCGTTCCTCCCCGGTCAGTCTGGGGAAAATGCTTCAGATCGGTCGTATTCTGTTAATAATGAGAACCGACCACATGGACAAGGATGGAGAAGCACCCCAGTAGCCTATCTTTTGACTTTATCTGGACCTCAACGGTGATACCATCTTATGATACCCATGCCTCGTGGCATGCACGGCCAGCGGTAGTTTTCCTCCTCTTCCTTCCTTCTCTCTGCCAAGATCATGCCGAGACGAGGTAAGAATGGCTAGATCCGGGAATCCGACGGGTGGAGTCGGAGGTGAGAAACGTGACCTCGCAACGGGATGAAGGACCAAAATGGTGTAATCCAAGTCATTTCCAATCATGTGGCCGGGGAGCTTAACTACCTGCCATGGACAGTTTAGTGTGTCAACGACTAGCGGGAGGGTTGATAGTGAGATACTGAGTTCAAGGCATCCAGGATCGAGCAATGGGCAATTAATGGATCGGTCCCAACGAATGACGCTGCTTGATTGGAATCCCGGTCAGGATTAGCTTCGAACAAGGTAACATCGCGTAGGTTCCAGGTGGGCCGAGTTTAAGCCTGACGTCCGGGGTAGGTAAAAAAGTTCAAGGTAGTAAACTAAAATCGTACTGGAGAGCTGACTCAGCTCCATAGTGCACCACTCCTGACATGACTCCGTCGATATCAGTCTGAGAGCGATAGGGAAAGCTTGGAACCACTTGGGGTGATTGGTGGTGCCAAGGACCTGAGGTTGCATTCCAACTTGCCAGCCAAGAAATCCGCTTCCCGCAAGTTGGTGAATTATACTCCGGTGATGCTTCTGTCTCTGCGCTCAGACGATCCGCTTATCTTCGCGTAATTTCATCCTCTCATTCTCATCGGTCGGCTGGTTCCGAATCCATATGCTAGAGCCAAGACGACTATGGATGGCTCATCCAGTCACGGCCGTAATGATCAAGGTTCAATTTATCAAGCATAAGGCCACTCACTGGAGATTTTCCCGGTTATCAACGGGTGGTCTTGGGTTTAGGGAGGGGAAGGGAGAGCTCAACAACCGGTTCAAAACCATCCTGTTGCGGCTGACCCTGGATCGTATAGTCGATATCGGACGACTGAATGGATGTCAATGTTGGTACACCATACAAGGGACTAGGGGCGAAGTACGAGGTACTAATCTAAACCACGACAGGCAATTGGACCGGTAGAGGTCCTGGCCCGCGATACACCATTCCAATTGTTTTTCCTCCCATTGATTGTTTCTTTTTTTTTTTTTTTTTTTCTCTTTCTTTCTATTTTCAATTTTAATTTTTTATCATTATCATTTTTTATTAATTCCTATTATTGTATGTTTGGTAACCTTGGTTCAACATTTGATTTTCACCCCCTCCTCTCCCAAAAATCCTAATTCTCGTCCCACATGGATCACCAGGTGTTATTAAAAGCCTGAATCTCCTCCCCATCTTCCATTCCCTTCTTTTCTATCCCCAACACCTGTCACACCTCCACGCACACCTCCAATCCATCTCACTCTGTGCTCATTTGTCTGCGCGCATTGTTTGAGTCTACACCATGAACCCCTCCGACCCTACGGAGACGGTCGAGGTCGCCAAAGCGTCGGCCGACCTTCAAGATGCCCATTTGAATGAAAAAAAGGCCCCCTCTATTGACAAAGATTTGGCCATCACGCCGAGTATACAAGAAGTATCAACAACCCAAGTTGCTGGCGCAACCGTTGATGATACCGATCTCCAAAAGTCCTATCCGACCAATGAGGAACTGAAATCCCTGCGTCGCGTGTGTGGAGATATCCCATGGACCGCATACACTGTGGCATTTGTGGAGCTATGCGAGCGATTCTCCTACTATGGAACCACGGCCGTTTGTGTGTTTCTCTGTGCTCAGACATCATCCCCGAAACCTCCTTGCTGACATGCATTAGTTGTCAACTTTATCCAGCGTCCTATGCCGGACGGCTCGTCCACTGGCGCCACTTATGATAATACACGAGTACCAGGAGCGCTGGGCATGGGCCAACAAGCCTCCACAGGTTTGACCTTGTGTAAGTCGTATCTCCAATCTCGATGGAAGGAGTGGGTCCTGACCGTCTAGTCAATTCGTTTTGGTCCTACGTCATGCCCCTGTTCGGAGCATTCCTGGCTGATCAATACTGGGGTCGATTCCGTACCATCATGTATTCTATCGGTGCCGCTTTGCTTGGCCATGTGATTCTGGTCATTTCCGCCATTCCTAGCGTGGTTTCTAACCCTAACGGCGCCATCGGCTGTTTTGCGGTCGGTTTGATCATCATGGGCATGGGAACGGGCGGTTTCAAGTAGGATCCCATCCATTCCTCCGTGTCCCATTGGAGTTCCGTGTACTGATGACAGTCAGATCAAATATTTCCCCTCTCATCGCCGAGCAATATCGTGAGGAATATCCATTCATCAAGACCCTCTCCTCGGGAGAGCGAGTCATTGTGGATCCAGCCATCACCGTCCAGCGCATCTACCTGTACTACTACTTGACAGTCAACATCGGTTCCATCCTCGGCCAGGTAAGCATGGTCTATGCCGAGCGATATGTTGGGTTTTGGCTGTCGTTCTTCCTGCCGACATGCCTGTTTCTGTGGTGTCCGACGGTCTTATTCCTCTGCCGGAACAAATACTACCGGGTGAAACCAAACGGCTCGGTGTACGGCCAAGCGTTCCGCCTCTGGAAAATGGCGATGGAGGGGCGGTGGTCATTGAATCCGATTCGGTTGTAGGTGTCCCAATGCGTCTCATCTGGTCCGAAATATGCTGACAAACCAGGTTCAAACGCAATGAGAAGCCGTTCTGGGAGTCCGTTAAGCCGAGTGTTTTGGGCCCCAGTCGTCCTCAGTGGATGACCTTTGATGACGAATGGGTTGACGAAGTTGCTCGTGGCCTGAAGGCGTGCAGAGTGTTTCTGTGGTACCCTCTCTTCTGTATGTATTTTCCCATTCTCTCCATCGTTTCCCCGCACTAATGTGGAGTCACCTAGGGCTCGCCTACAACCAGATGTTAAACAACCTGACCTCCCAAGCGGCTACCATGCACCTTGGCGGCGTCCCTAACGATATCATCAATAACCTCAACCCTCTTTCCCTGATCATCTGCATTCCTATTTTTGACCGGGTCATCTACCCCGGCTTGCGTCGCTTGGGGCTCAACTTTTCGCCCCTCAAGAGAATCACGGCTGGGTTCATCACGGCTGGGTGCTCCATGATCGCCGCCACGGTGATCCAACACTACATTTACGTGAAAGGTCCCTGTGGCAAAGAGGCCAACTACTGTCTCGATGAATATTCCAAGTATTCGCCCATCTCAGTCTGGACCCAGGCTGTCGTCTACATCCTCGGTGGCATTTCGGAGATTTTTGCCTCTATCACCTCTCTCGAGTATGCCTTCACCAAGGCCCCCAAGAACATGCGGTCGATCGTACAGGCCGTCGCGCTCTTCATGAATGCCTTCTCCTCCGCCATCGGCCAGGCGTTCGTCGGTTTGTCCAAGGATCCCTTGCTGGTGTACAACTACATGGTGGTGACGATCTTGGCCTTTGTCGGTGCCATTGGATTTTGGTTGACCAACTACAAGCTGGACAAGCAGGAAGACGAGTTGAACAACCTGCCCCAGAGCAAATATGTCGAATCGAGCGGCGTGAGTTTAGACGAGGAGAATGCCCGGAAGTAAGCGGGACAGACCGGTCTGCCATATACCCTGTTACGTGGAGATGTAATGTGATGCTAGTTAGTTTATGTAACTTATTCAAGTCCGTTTGGTGGCTCGACGCCTCTCAACTTTGATTCTGAGCAATTTCCTGTGACCCTTAATCCTTGGCCCTGCCCGTGATGCAGTGAGAAGCAGCTCTGACCCGACAGAACTGCAGACTTCCTCTCAGGGAAGAAGGGAGGTTTCACTCGCGATCCTCCGCAATTGACTGCAAACTGCGATCTCCGGCAAAATTGATGAAATAGGAAAAAATAAAATAAAATAAAATAAAATTTAACAATAGATAATCCCGGGCAGAGAAATTGAGGTTGAAATAATCATAACACGGAGGTATTTCCATTGTACGGTACGGAGAAAAGTCCATGCCAAGAGATTCCCTTCAGCACTAACTAGTGTCCGGCTTCAAAAACAGGATCCGGAATGATCTCATCTTCGAGCCAAGCACGTCATTGAAGTTTGGCACCGAATACTGAAAGAACTTCGATCTCGTCGTCTCAGAAATCCAACCACTTTTATTCAATTTATATCCGACCGAAGAGTGACGATGAGCCATGGACCCTTCTTTATTGGACGATCATGATGCCATATCCGCTAAAATCAGAAGCTCTCAAGGGGCCACCAGACGAATGGCGAGGGAATACCGATGGAGAGTCATTCAACTAGCAAGCAATACAGCTGTGCTTTTCGCAGCGGTTGACATCTCATACTCCTTCTCCCGATTGCTGTAGCCGAGCACCCAGAAAAACATAGCCGGTGGGTCCGAACTTTAATCTTCAATTATCTTCAATCTTCATTCCGCCCCCTGGATTCGATTCAACTGGCCCTCCAGCGGAAGTGTTCCGAGACGCTCGCAAAAAAGCTCGGCAACCCGTGTATGGCATCATCCCGTCGCCCATGAGCGCAATCGCAATCGTGAGTTCCTCCCCACCCAAGGCGGTTCCCCGCATTTGAGCTGATCGAGTATATATGTACGGACTGCAGTGGCGGTACGTCGACAGCTGTCCATGCCAGCTACAGTTACAACTTCGCGCCGGCCATCATGAAGCTCTCAAGCATTGTGGTTCTGTCGGGCCTTCTGGCGGTGTCAGAAGCTCTCCCGCAGCAACACGTCCTGCAGAGAACTGTTACCCAGAAGCCCAATTTTCTTTTTATCATGACCGATGATCAAGATCTTCAATTGAATTCGACTGCTTACACCCCACATATCCTCAGTCACATCAAGGATAAAGGCACCGAATTTGCAAATCACTTCGTCACCACGGCGCTTTGCTGCCCCTCGCGAGTCAGTCTGTGGACAGGCCGTCAGGCTCATAATACCAATGTGACGGATGTGAAGCCGCCCTGGGGTACGTGACCATGCATCGCATCGCATGTGGAGGAGACTAACTGTGAATAGGTGGATATCCCAAGTTCATCTCGCAGGGCTTCAACGACAATTGGTTCCCCGTGTGGTTCCAGGACGCCGGCTACAACACTTATTACACTGGGAAGCTCATGAACGCCCACAGCCTCAGTACCTACAACAAGCCTTTCCCCAAGGGCTTCAACGGCTCAGACTTCCTTCTTGACCCGCACACCTACTCGTACTATAATTCCACCTATCAGCGCAATCGCGAACCCCCTAGAAGCTATGCTGGCAATTACACGACCGATGTGATCACGGAGAAGGCTCTAGGATTTCTGGATGATGCATTGGCCAGTGATCGGCCTTTCTTCGTGGCTGTTTCGCCAGTTGCTCCTCATTCAAACATTGACCCTGCCGGGGGCCTCATGACGGAGCCGATTCCTGCGCCCCGCCATCGGCATTTATTCCAGGACGTCAAGCTGCCCCGGACCCCTAACTTCAATCCACTTAATGTAAGTATATTCTCCCTGAGTCGAAGAGCGCATTTACTGACAATTTCAGCGCACGGGAGTGAGCTGGGTATCCCACCTGGCGCTACAAAACCAAAGCGTAATAGACTACGAAGACCATTACTATCGCCAGCGACTCCGTGCTCTGCAAGGAGTGGACGAGCTTGTCGATAAACTGGTATCTCGCCTGGAGGAAAGCGGCGAGATTGACAACACCTACATCGTCTACACTTCCGACAACGGATTCCACATCGGTCAACACCGCATGCCCCCGGGCAAAACCACTGGTTTTGAAGAAGATATCCGAGTCCCGTTCTTCATGCGAGGTCCGGGTATTCCCGAGGGAAAGACTGAGGACAGCGTCTCGACGCACATTGACCTGGTTCCAACATTTTTTGAATTGGCCGGCCTGCCGCTGCGCGACGATTTCGACGGCACGCCATTGCCGATCAAGCGACAGTCCGTTTCAATTTCTCATGAGCATGTTACGGTGGAATTCTGGGGTACAGCCGTCCTGGAAGGGGACTTTTCTGAGATCGGTGAGGCTTTTCATGCAGATGCGTTTGACCCTTGATGGATGGGTGCTAATTCAAACCACCCACAGGTCCAGAAGGTGCTACCCATATGCCGAACAATACCTACAAGTCAGTCCGTATCCTTGGCGATGGTTATAACCTGTACTACTCCGTATGGTGTCACGGCGAGCACGAGCTCTACGACTTAACGGTGCGTTGTTGCACCTCATCCGTCCCAGTGAATCACACTAATGATCCTAGACCGACCCGTACCAAATCAACAACATTTACACCCCCACAAATGCTACTTCCCAGCTCCTTGGGCGGCCCCTGCAGGAAGTTATCGACCGTCTCGATGCTCTGCTTCTCGTTCTGAAGACATGCCAGGGCTCTACCTGTATCGAGCCATGGAGGGTAATTCATCCTGACGATTCTGTGCAGAGTTTGGAGGACGCGCTTCGTCCCCAGTTCGATGTGTTTTACCAGAAACAACCGAAGGTATCATATGATCATTGCTTGAATGGATATCTTCTCTCCAACGAAGGCCCGCTGGTTGGGCTGCAGTACCGGGATGGATTGAGCTGGTCAGCGTGGGCTTGATCATAAGCATGAGGGGGATACCAAAAAAAAAAAAGTTATTTTAATGTATAGCGATTGATGGCCTTGTACATAGATGTTAACTTGTGATACCATCATACATTGAGTTGCAATTGGACGACGGCTCTATAACAAGAGTCAACACTTGATTTGTGACAAAGGGAACGAATGCTATCTACGTCACGCTTTACGAAGCATCGCCAATTGAATGAGGGTGTGTGTCAGCGTATCAACCCTACCAGTTGCAGACGTAGTGAAATGGGAAAATGCCTGCTCCTTAGTTCCTCACATCCAACCCACCACGCGTTATATGAGAAGATTGAACGGAGTTTTCAATAGATGTTTCGGCGGCAGATTACCCTTTATTCTAGGTCCATCAACGTTTCAGATTGCAAGCACCAGTCACGCAAGTTAGTCTTGGTTATATTGTCCTACTATCGATATATACATTACCACCGTCAAACTATAAACATATATGACCATCCGCTAGATATGGAACGAGGCCACATTATTACTGATGAACTCATAGGTGTCGGACCGGAAATCGTCCTTCAGTAATTTTCCCGAATTCGCGTTGAAGTTCATCAGCTGCTTGTTCTCCTTCCACTGCGGCCACTCCATATAGCCTCCTCGCCTTGAATTTGGATCTTGGTCGTACACGAAACTCAAGTAGTATGTGTGTGTCGACTTGGAGGCGTAGTTTGGCAGGATACCATAGAAGACCTGGATGAGATCACTGCCGTGGAAGGTTCCTAGGATCGGGGTACCGTAGTCATACGACGAGAGGTATGACCAGTTGGGCACGTCGGGTTTGACATCGTTTGCCATCTGCAAGACAACACGCCGGGTGAGTGTGAATGTCAGGTCGCCCAGGATTGCGGCGAGTCGTTTGAATTGCGGATACCAGTTGTTGAATATGCTGGTCCGGAATGGAGATCCGTCCTCCGTGATCGTTTGATATGTGCCTACGAGCTCTTTAAGCTGGTCCTGCGAAGCACCGTAGAAGAAATATTTTGAGAGGTAGTCAACGACGTCGTCCGTGGTGGTGATGTTGGACTGGAACAGGGCGAATATTGTTCCCTCGTCTTCTTGATCGCCGATGATGAATGGTACCGAGGCGTACTTGCCGGCCTTGCCGAGTACCTCTGGGCTCTGGGTGAGGACCTTTCCGTCTGGGCGCGGGAGGTACGACAGAGCCACGGAATGGTAACTCAGTATGCCTGGGACGGAGTTGGCGGCGTTGAGATAAGTTGTGTAGTCGAGCTCTCGGAGGCATTGAAGGGTATCTGAAGCATCGGAGCAGCCGGCATTGGCCACGACGGCATCATAGACGGCCTGTCCTTTAACCCCGTCGACAGGGTCAGCGGGAACTGCTGACCCGGAGTTCATGATGGCGCCATGGAACAGCGGCTTGCCCTTGTAGGTGTGGTCCCCGTCATATAGCATCATCTGGTCAAAGACGGAGATGGACCCCGCCGATTCACCCCAGATAGTCACCTTCTCTGGATCACCACCAAAGGCCTCGATGTTATCGGCGATCCACTCCAAGGCGAGACGTTGGTCCAGAAGACCTAGATTGGCAGATCCATCTTTGAGGACCTCCTTTCCGGGCAGGAAACCAAACCCACCGACACGATAGTTAATAGCCACGAAGACAATCGGCATGTCCAAGTTCATTGAACTGGAGACCAAGGGTGTCCCATCGTACATGGCGGATGATCCCAGCTCGAATCCACCGCCAAAAATCCATACCAGGACGGGTAGCTTACTTGTCGAGGTTGTTCCCGCCGGCCGACGGACGTTGAGAGTCAAACAGTCCTCCCCGGCATTGGTGATCTTCTGGAAGAGCGGAACATTGATGAGCTGGCCAATTACCGAGCTCGGAAACTCGGAGGTATCGGTGGTAAAAAAGAATTGCGGGCAGGCCTTAGCGGCCCCAGTCGCCTTGAATGTCCCTAGTGGAGAATCAAGAGCCTGGGGCGGCTTTAAACGCAAAGAGCCCGTTGGCTGCTGCGCAAAAGGAATGCCATTAAAGCTCTCAACATTGCCAGAGCTCCCCACTATCGTGGCTGAGGGGGAGGAGATGGTCACCGTCGGGGAGTCCCTCTTGGCCGGAGCTGCCAGGGCAGCGGGAAGAGACAAAAGAAAGAGAAGGCAGGGCTTGAGAATCATCCTGATGGCTTTGATGAATATTATCCATGACTTGGGGAGAATGGGTCTATTTATGCATGCATGCTGCTGCGAAATCTTGGTATCGCCGAATTCTGTACTATTTCTCCCCTAAGGCTCTATCTTCCTTCAGGATTGAAAAGGGCCCATCGGCATTCCTCGGCACACAGATATACATCATCGTATACAGGTTGTGGAATACGACGCTGGAGCCCCGCGTAAGTCACCATTGTTAGCGGTGAAGAAGATGGAGCTGTATCCGCAGTGACTAGTCGGAAAGGCTACAAGAGGATCAAAGTTTATTTCCGGGTGGATTTCCAAAAAAATGAGAGGAAAAAAAAAACAAAAGAACAGAAAAACACAGTCGATCCCCATGTGAACCGAGGCAGGCTGGCCGTGAGCACCTTGACAACCAGTCATGGTCCCGACTGAAGAAGTCAGCAGATCCTTCATGGCGCTAAATAACTGGTGAGTGATCATCGTAGGCTGAAGATTGTCAACCACATCGGACGCGGGGGGAGGGTGGATGATAGTGCGGGGAAATTAGGGCTGCACGGCAATCCCTCGCCGTTAGGGCCCTGACTCAAAGGATCAACTCGCTCTCCAGGCACTGACAGGACACTGAACCTCCTCTTCGGAGAAGAAACTCAATGCGGCAAAGCATCTTACGAGCTAGGCAAATCATGAAGTTGCCTAGGTTGAAGCGCAAACTAACACCTTCCCAATCGTTCCGATTAGTCCATCAAGGATCAGGCACCCTTCCATTAACTGGATCACCGACGGGGCACAGCATTATAGATGCTTGTGATATCGAGAACTGATCCCGGGGACTCCGGTCAAACCATTGGATTTCGACGTCACTCTACGCTGTGGATTGGGCAATCTCGCCAAAGATGGGGTTGACGGAGAGTGTGGCATTTCACTAGTGAGAGCCAACGTATAGGTTTGGGGAAGATGATCCATCAATCAAGGCTTGATATACATCCCTTTCCCCCCCTCTTTCTTTTCTCTGGGAGTGTCTTTACCTCGCCACTTCTAGCCTTCAAAGGTCTCCTGCGCTTGGCACATGCTCGGCGTGAATCATTAACTCAAAAGTTAGAAACGGAGGGTTAGGCCATCCCCACCACCAATGTAACCTCCACTATTAATAGACTTTGCTCTTTTGACGACTCACCAAATGTGAGATTGCATTGTGGAGCCATACCAGGCAACCGCCAGTGCCTGTACTCTCAGTACTATTACCACAGCTATGCTGGGTACCCGGACCGGGCCGTTCTGGACATGTGGCCCAACATGTATATATTGGATTTAATGTAAGCCTTTGGTAGCCTTTTTCATTTTCGGCGAGATAGATGTTTGTCATTGTTATGCCTGATTCATATCTTGGGTTCATACGCATGAAAGACGATATGCTGTTAAAGTACCGTTTCTTTTCAAATGTATTATTCCTTATCGACAGCAGTCACCATTATCATATTATGGAGACAGACAATAGCACTCACAGGAGTAGTAGAGGTATCATAATCAGCTCCACCAGCAAGCTCGCCCCGCAAGATGCAGATAGAACTGCGTGTCTGGTCACTTTAGGGATTTTCTCGTTTAAGCGTCTGCCGCAGAGATGGAATGCATTGGTAGAGAGTCAGTTAAATTTCAAACCCGGCATTGAGAAACAATGCAGCTGCACCCAATACTACCAGTAATCTTCGGATAGTCTGACCAATACCTAATAGGGTAAAGGTGTGATGCCGCAGGTAATGGACCGAGAGCGTTCATAATATAGAATGTCTCGAGAATTACACGTTCTCAACTTACCTCTAATGTGACGTACCGCAGAATGCAGCTGTGCAGGCTATACCATCTGACCAAATTGATTCATGTGTCAGTTTTCATCCCGAGCATAAACGGCGCCTGTGGCGCTTCAGTGAAGAACTATTGTACGTGTAGCACGTAATACCCCGAGGCTACATCCTATTGAATTGAAAACTCTCTGGATTGCCCATTGGGTTCTTGACAGGTGATCTGGGCCACTAAAAAGAAGATAATCTCCAGTTGAACCCGATCGGAGTAGAATTATTCTATCCTTGGTTGAAATGCAAAATGGAGAATTCCGGTCATCTTTGAGGTCACAGGGGCCGACCAGATAAATATAGGTACTTGGATGCAACCCGGACACTGCGGCTGCCCTATTTTATTCACCTTCGTCTTTCGAGACCGTGAAGTTGTGGAGAGAGGCTGTCTGTGGTATATTGAGAGAGACTCAGGGAGGGGAAAAGAGAAGTTAATACCCCCATTCAAGATCTCTCTCTCTCCTTCTGGTGTAGGTTCATCGGCCATTTATCGGCCTTGATTTGCATATAAACCACCACTAGGCTCAATGCTAATTAAGCTTGAATGGGCACTTAGATCGATCTCACGTCGGGAGAGGTCCAATCGGGTAAATACGTCGTAGATACTCTCTCGGCGACTGGATATGAGCGGGTGCAGAAGAAGAGAGATTGGATCCCACTCTCTATATCAGAGTCTGTCTATAACCTAGACCCTCAAATCAGCCCATTAATTGATATTGAGTCGACAGGGGACGGCAAATTCACGGGCCAAAGCAATCTGTGGCGCTCCCAGGGGAGTCATGTGATTGGAGGATGTTGCGTCTTGGCTCCGGCCAGCTGCAGGACGATGAGGAAAATCGTCGACTGGTGTTGGCTGCAGAAATGCGTCCGGAAATTTAACCTGGTGATTCCTCTCAAGCATTGGCTGACACGCCGCGTCCTGAACTTTCGTGCAGGCCGGTCGGCTGATGTTGTGAAGCACGAACGAGCCGAACCCTTCCGCCGCTACCATTGGTAGGCACTTGGGGTTATTATAAAAAGTATCGCGATTCGTCGTCTCAGTGGAAAGGATTCTTTTCGCATCAGTGAACCAAGTTGGAGTAAGATGGTGTCTTTCTCTTCTTGTCTCCGGGCCGTCGCCCTCGCATCCTCAGTTCTTGCGGTCCAACCTATCCTTCGGCAGGAGACCAGTCTAGATACCTGGCTGAACACTGAAGCGGACTTTTCTCGCCAGGCAATTCTGAATAATATTGGCGCAAATGGCAGTTCAGCACAAGGTGCAAGCGCAGGTGTGGTGATTGCAAGTCCAAGCAAAAGCGACCCAGACTGTTCGTACCTTGGCCTTGTCCCAACCGTTCATTTGACTTACGGGCCATAGATTTCTATACCTGGACCCGTGACTCGGGTCTCGTCATGAAAACGCTTGTGGATCTGTTTCGAGGCGGAGAAGCTGATCTTCTTCCGATCATCGAGGAGTTCATTAGCTCCCAGGCTCGCATCCAAGGCATCTCAAACCCTTCCGGTGCTCTTTCTAGTGGGGGTTTAGGAGAGCCCAAGTTCAATGCCGATGAGACAGCGTTCACAGGTGCGTGGGGTCGTCCCCAGCGTGATGGACCGGCTTTGCGAGCGACCGCTATGGTTGCATTTGGAGAATGGCTAGTGGTAAGTTCTCTGCTTTCTTCGTATTTGGACTTGGACTTATTTGGTAGGAAAATGGCCATACCAGTATAGCAACGGACCTAGTTTGGCCTGTTATTAGGAATGACCTCTCCTACGTGGCTCAATATTGGAACCAATCCGGATTCGGTACGTTTCCAGAGACACCGTCCGTAGCTGTCGGTAGCTAACTTTCCACAGACCTCTGGGAGGAAGTCCAAGGATCATCTTTCTTCACCATCGCCGTTTCCCATCGCGCTTTGGTCGAAGGCGGCAGTTTTGCTAAAGCCATCGGCTCCTCGTGTTCCTTCTGCGATTCGCAAGCGCCTCAAGTCCGCTGTTATTTACAGTCCTTCTGGACCGGAAGTTACATTCAGGCTAACTTTGGAGGTGGACGATCAGGTAAAGACGTCAACACTATCCTAGGCAGTATTCACACGTTCGATCCCCAGGCGACGTGTGACGATACTACCTTCCAACCTTGTTCGTCACGGGCCCTAGCCAACCATAAGTCGGTAACGGACTCGTTCCGCTCGATCTATGCCATTAACTCTGCTCGCGCCGAGAACCAAGCGGTTGCTGTTGGTCGTTACCCCGAAGACAGCTACTACAACGGGAATCCCTGGTTCCTGGCTACCCTGGCCGCTGCAGAGCAGCTGTATGACGCCTTGTACCAATGGGATAAAATTGGATCGTTGACCATCACGGACGTTTCGTTGCCATTCTTCAAACCTCTGTACAGCTCTGCCGCAACAGGTACCTACGCATCGTCCACGACGGTGTACAGTGATATCGTCACGGCCGTCAAAGCCTACGCAGATGGATATGTGCAGATCGTTGTATGTTGAGAATTTTTCTTACTCTACCGCTGGTTCCTGTTTCAATGTTGCTAATGACCGCAGCAAACGTATGCCACATCCACCGGCGCATTGTCCGAGCAATTTACCAAAACGGATGGAAGCCAGACCTCCGCTCACGATCTTACCTGGTCTTACGCGGCACTTCTCACGGCCTACAGGCGAAGAAACGCAGTGGTTCCTGCACCGTGGGGTCAGTCCACTGCCACTAGCATTCCGTCAGCCTGCTCCGCAACTTCTGCGTCCGGCACCTACAGCAGCGTGGTGATTACATCGTGGCCGACTATTAGCGGATACCCAGGCGCGCCGGACAGTCCTTGCCAGACACCGACGACGGTATCGGTCACCTTTGATGTAAAAGCTACAACTGTCTACGGGGAGTCTATCAAGATTGTTGGGTCCATCTCTCAGCTTGGAAGCTGGGATCCTAACAGCGCAATCGCACTGAACGCAGACAAATACACCTCAGATAATCCCCTGTGGGCAGGGACAATAAACTTGCCCGCTGGGCAGTCGTTCGAGTATAAGTATATTCGCGTTCAGAATGGGGCTGTTACGTGGGAGAGTGACCCCAACCGAGCGTACACTGTTCCTTCGACTTGTGGGGTGCAAAGTGCTGTGGAGAGCGATGTTTGGCGTTGATCGTGAGGGAGTGAAGATGAGGGATCGCTGCATGATCCAGTCCGTCGACTCTATTATGTGAAGCTCGCGTCCCGCGAGACCAAGGGAGGGTCGCCTATTCCTGTTCATTGAAGACGTGATATTGTTGTTAATGTGGTAGAGTTTTGCTAAATGCTCATTCAGGGGAAAGCTCTCGCTTTTTTTCGTTTTGTCGTACAAGAACCACAACTAGGTAAAGCTATAAAATACTTCCTGTGCCGTACTCCAAATCCTATAACTCCTTTCACCTTGTACAGGCCTCGCTGAAAATTATAACGTCGTAGGCAGGACCATATAAAGCTCTTCTTCCTTTCGTATCTTTCTTCCAGTAGGGTTCTCTTTCTCCAACAAGCGATATTGACATACATATCCAGAGATGTTATAGATCAAGAGGTACTTCTAACGATTAGAGCACTAAGCATACACAAGCGCCTCGAAACTCTGCTGTAGCCCAACGAGGCGGTAATTCGCTTAATAGCTGATCATTCCAAACAAATCGTGACCCACGGCCTGTCCATCCGAAGCAGCCGAAGTTGTTTGAGGCTGTATAGTGTCCAGACAACATGTAGACACTGAAACCCTGCGGGTTATGCTGAGAGCAACCTCCTTTTGGGTATACAGTAGTCTTAACTGTTGGATGTTGTTCAGGTCGCACTGCAAAGGAGGAGGAGGAGGACGACGACGACGACGACGACGACGACGACGACGACGACGATGACGACGACAACAATTGCGGATCTATTGACCGAGGACTAGCGGGGTTGACTGCATGTCCCTCTGAAATCTTTCTCACCCTCTGCGCAACATATCGCTTGATTGGCTCGTCATCTCAGTGTGTGTGCCTCAGTATCCCACTGTGGAGGCCCAGTAGTTCATAACGCAGTTGTTCAATTTGTATCCGGAGTTCACTTTTCCACCAGATATGCGCATCGGCCAGGGACTCGATTTCTTCTACCACGAGTTTCTTTCGCTGACGGCACCGTTTGACAGCTTGGCAGTTACGCTGCAGGACTTTGTCTCGCCTTGCCCTCCATTCTATATGCATCTTATCGTTCGTTGCAAATGCATGTGAAGGCTTCTTTACGTCTGACTTCTGCACCGCCGTGTTTTGTGCACTTCCTCTCAGCTTGCCATTGATCGTCTGGATGGTTGTCTGAGCGGGTAAAGTAGCCTCCATTGGAGACATCTCGTCCAAAGCAGACTGTGGACAGGTGTGATTTGACTCGCCGGTATGGCACATGCCATAGGAGGAGGTGTTATTATATTTGGGCCATGCGCCACACCGATTGATATCTTCCAATTTCTGCTGCTACTGCTCATTTGTGGGGTGTTTGAAACATGATGGTAGCTGAGGGATGGTAGGAGCCAAGTCCCATAGCAACTGCGGTTGTGTCACGGTCTTTGAAGCCATATTAATCACGGTAGATAACCAACGCCACGAGTGCTACTGAAGGGAGATCGCTTGATCCTTTTATGGGATTTGTATGATTGGCAGTTGCACCTCATTCATATCAGTCGAGCTACAGCAAATTTATGTCTTTTACAGTACAAGGCAGATCTTCAACCCAACCCCATGTCGCACCACCTCTACTTGGTCTGATGTCATTCTTGGGCGAATAAAGGGTTGCCAGTAATGATTCCAACGCAATCATGTTCAAGAAAAGCTCTGACTGCGTCTCATTTTACTTTTCATACCTGTGATAGTTGTGTCCGAACTACTTATTCAACGGGGCTATTTGAGGCTGGCAGGAATTAATTCGGCGGGGCACAGAAGCGCTTCCTCGCTATTATCCTGATTCGCGGATTTTCCAATACACCAAAGTCTGTCTCCTGGATCCCTACTATAGCATAAGAACCACGGTTCATACAGGAATATTGAGTATACCGCTGGGTTAATGCTGGGGTCATCTTATTGTGGAGTGAAACCTAAGGATTTGACGCAGCGGCCTGTTGCCTGTTTTAGGGTTAGGCATGGGACTCTGCAGGGAGATAGCGCGTTGATCCTTTGCCCCCAGGAAAAACGCCATTGGTCTTTATAGCAAACTATATCAAGATTTTTTTTTTCTTGGCCCGTTAGCCGTTGCAGTTGTCCTAAAAATTATGTACATCACCAACGCGGCACTCTGAGATGACTTCGTTGTGATGTCAGCGGTTATGAACCAGTCACCGTCCTAAGGGAAACGTCTTATCTCAGGCCCTAAACCGATTCTCAACTGTGCTCCCCGCGAATTGGAAGCTTGGGGATCAGATGCAAAGCGGGACGGGGCTAGAAGGCCATAGTTCGCCTACTGGTTCATTACAAGCATCAGGATTCTCAAAATCGATATTCAATCCGTACCCTGTGTTGGGTTGTCATAAGTCAGGAGGTTCAGGAGCTCTGATGTCTGGTCCTGCTATGTCAAAGCTCCGTGGTAGGAAAAGGGGTAGGGATAACGTTAAAAGGAAATAAAATGACATTTCGGCATCCGTAAGACATGACATGACTCTGAACGTGAAAAAAAAAAAAAACCACGTCGAACTTTGACAATCTATAATATACATTCACAGCAATTTCTTCTCACCCAAGAACTCCATATCCTCATCGATGCGGCCTGTCTTTGCAAACTTGATGTCATCGAGATAGTTATCCCTTGGCATCCATGGCCCCCTGTCCGCCGTTTTGGGTAGGTCCCGCTCTGCTTTGGTCACGTAGGTAGAATTGAGGTTTAACAACCGACGCGGTTGTATCTCTTTGGCAGTGGCCGGGCTTAGCCGTGGCACGGCTGCCTTGACGCCTCGTTTCTCCAGGTCTTGGAGAAGTCGGCAAAGGAACTGCGCGGTTGCGTCGGCACCCAACGTCCAGGAGGCGTTGGTGTAGCCGATGACAAAAGCGGCATTGGGAACGTCCTGCAACATGATTCCGTGCCACAAATACTTCTCGGAGATGTAATGAGGGATCCCATCAACCGCGAGCGAGGCTCCACCTGCAATCTGGAGTTTCAGTCCGGTGGCAGTAATGATTATATCGGCGTCCAAGTTCTCCCCCGAGTTGAGGACGATCCCAGATGCTGTGACCTCGCGGATTGTGTCGGTCTTCACATTCGCGCGACCAGTATGCAAACTCTTGAAGAAGTCACCGTCGGGGCATATGCACAGACGTTGATCCCACGGGTTATACCGTGGGCGGAAGTGTGGGTCGTGGGGAACGTGCGAGGGTAGCTGGCGCGAGACGGACAAACGCAAGATGAAACGGGCGAAGGTCGGGAAGGCTTGACAGAAAAGGAAGAAAAAGCGCGAGGTGAGCAGCCAGTTTAGACGCTGGATTTTGCGGTAGAGAGCTACGGGGAGAATGTAGCTCAACCACGACCGGCGCTGGTTCGGAAGAGAAAGAATATAGGTGGGACTTCGCTGGAGCATGGTAACATGCTTGGCCCTCTTGGCAAGATTAGGAAGCAGCGTCACAGCGGTAGCACCGCTGCCGATGATGACAATTTTTTTGTCGCTATAGTCGAGGTCCTCGGGCCAGAACTGTGGATGGATGATTTGTCCCTGGAACTGATCCAGCCCGGGGATGTCCGCTTGCAAAGGCGTGTGGTAATCATAATAACCGGTGCCGAATATGATAAACCTGGCTGAGAACAATCTGGATTGTCCCTCATGTTCGACACTCAGAGACCAGGTGTTCTCGATCGACGACCAATCGGCGCCCAAGAGGCGGTGTTCGAAGAGGATGTGCTTCTTGACCCCATGTTTCTCGGCGGCGTTGTTCATATACTTGACGATGGAGGATCCATCCGCGATGGGGTTCCCCTGGTCCCATGGGTGCCAGGAAAACCCAAAAGTGAAGAGATCCGAGTCCGAACGAATACCAGGATATTTGAAGAGATCCCAGGTACCACCGAGGTTGGGACGGGCTTCAAGGATGGCATAGCGAAGCTGAGGGTTTTGAGTCTGCAAGCGATACGCGGCGTTGATGCCGGAGATACCGGCACCAATGATAATAACATCAAAAGATTGCTCCATGTCGACAAGGCGCTGCAAGGTGGCCAGAGGTATCTTCACAAACCCCCGTGGTCTAATTTATATATAATAATATACACCCCGCTAGATATCTGGCCAGGATAGACCTCTACCTAATGGTTCACATGCCTCGGTTTGTCCATTTCCCAAACGAGAAACCGTCGCGAGCACTAGAAATGAGAAAAGGCGATAGCGGAGATTATATCCCCAAAGCTTTCGGCAGGGACTTTTAAGGGGACCGTCCGAACCGAACAGTCTGGGGAAAAGGCCGAGGATCTAATTTTGTGCCCATCAGTGGGGCCTATCCTTACCGAATCCAGTAATCGTTGCGATCTCGCCTTCTCACATGAAGCCATCTCTTCTCCCCCCTCCCCCCTCTCTCAAAAGGGTCTTTCGGACAAGTATCTCCGCAATAAATATCGAGAGGTGATGTGCTACGACAAGGCACATGGATCATACGACGGTATGACAGGCCACCAGCAGCGGTAATCCAGCCAACATGTTCAACACTGCAATCCCCCTTTCCTTCGCGGAGAAACTGGACTTTCTTCCCGCGCTGGTGTCACTTTACTTCACTGTCGTGTGGGCAATGTTCACGGGACTCTGGCGTTCCTCATCCCATCCCAAGAGTTGGCTCTTACACGTCGGATATGCCGTCTTCCGAAAAGCAACCAGTCGGTTATCCATTGCGCAAATGCAGTACGCAGCCTCCTCGTGAACATGTGTATCGGGCGGAATGATCGCTGACCGCACAGATATGTGATGCCTCCGACAAATAAGATTTATGACCAGTACATGCGCAAGGCCCGGAAAGTCGCAGACACAGTAGACTTGGGGCATGGCGCCTTGGGCCACTGGGTTGGAGACCGCAATGCCGAGAATGTCTTGATTTGGTACCACGGTATGTTATGTTGCTTTGACGCGATCATGCATGCCAACTAACAGTCGCAGGCGGTGGATTTGCCCTCCCAGCGAACTTGGGCTATTTCAATTTCTTCGCTCGCCTCATTGCCGACAGTGCCCGTGCCAATAAATCCTTGGCGGTTTTCAGTTTGACATACACATTGGCCCCACACGCAACATATCCCACACAACTTCGGCAGGCTGTGGAAGCCCTGCGGTATGTGGTTGACCAGACCAAATTTTCACCGGGCCACATCCTCTTAGGTGGTGATTCGGCAGGCGGGAATCTAGTCGGCGGCGTCTTATCCCACTTGGCTCATCCCCACCCTGCGATCGCCCCGGTGGACCTCTCCGAACACCTCCGCGGTGCAGTCATGATTGCGCCGTGGACATCAATGGAGACCGACTTCTCGGGACAGGAGATCGATTCTCGGGGGGATTTGATCACTCCCGCCGTCGCAGGACCGTGGGCCAGCGCCTACCTGGGCACCGCCCGGCGTGACTATTATACCGATTTATCTACTGCGCCGGCAGACTGGTATTCCACGTTTCCAGTGAAGAGGATTTTGGTTTGTGCCGGAGGAAGTGAGATCCTTTTCCCGATTATCCAGGAATTTGCAAAGAAATTGAAGGTAAGCCTCTTTTGTTTTTGTTTTTGTTTTTAGGTCAGCGTTTAAACGAGGTGCCATCTTTTTCTAACCTAAGTAGGAGGGCTTCCCCGACATGGAGTTGTGTGTTGGCCAGCGGGAGGGTCATGTTGCACCGATCTACAATTTGTATATTGGGGATCAGACGGAGACGGAACAGGGCAAGAGAGTCAAGAGCTGGTTGAGAGAGACGTTGTAGATACGACTTGTACATATATGATTTAACCCCCCCCCCCCTCTGTATATATGTATATACACATGCTGTTCAACTTGGAGAACGAATACTCTTAGTATGAATCCATTAGTGCAAATATAAATGGTTTCTAGAGCCAGCATCCATAGAACACAGGTATCTTTGACTACAAAGCTTTACTGGGCCATCCCATATGCCATGAATATGCCCACCATCTCGAGAGATACTTAATACATAGTGCTATAGTTTAGGAACACTACACTCGATGCGACCATGAATCCGAACACTTTATATACTACATTGGTATATCTAACAGACTGAATATATATATATATAACACGTACACACATTAAACTAAATCGACGCCGGCAGAGTCAGCTTATATGCCTTTAGCTTCCTGTATGTCCCGCAAAACCCTCAGATCCTGTGACCCTTTTCCGCGAGCAAACTCTTGCAACCAGCCAGGGAATGCCCTGATCAGGCTAATCGCACTGAAATGATTTGGTATGATAACCTGGCCGCTGCTCTGGGTGAGGATCTGCTTCACAACTGCAGCAGATATCATTTCCGGCGTGAGGATGGGTCCCTTGAACTGGTGGCCCACATCGGTCAAGATCTGAATCATTGGGGTTTTGACCCAGTGAGGGTGGATGACACTGGTCCGAACTTTGGGCGCCTTATACCAGAGTCGTAATTCCTGGCCCAATCCCTCGTGGAATGCCAACGCACTCGCCTTGGAGCAGCAGTAATCGACCATCTCACCTAGCGCCACAAAGCTGGCCATGCTCGCGATTGTAATGACATGCCCATGGTTTTGCTTGATCATGCTGGGCAGGAACTCGCGCACCATCAGGAAATGCGACACTGTGTTGACCTCGAAGGTTTGTCTAATCTTGGCCTCCGGCTCGTCGAGGATGGTCCCGTCATGTCCGACACCGGCATTATTGACCAGCACGGTGGGATCACCATGCGCGGCCCGGATCTTCTCCGCCACCGTGCGAATGTTCTCGGATGAAGTGATATCCGATTTGTAGAAAGTAACGTTGGATGCTGTAGTCATTAATTAGCTTTAATCCTCCCACTAGGAGCCGTCAGGGACGTACGCAGTTCGAAGGATGGCTCCTGGATATCTAGTATCACTACTCGAACCCCAGCCTTTGCGAGATCGACCATAATTTGCTTGCCAATGCCACTGCATCCGCCGGTGACTAGCACCAGCTCGCGCTCATTTTGCCAGGGTTTGGCACTTTGCCAGTTATTCGCTGTCCAATAACCCAGCGAGCGGTTGGCTTTGCGGACGATGCCCAGAGCCAAGAGCGCTGTCAACGCCTTAGGTACTAACGGGTGAAGCAGCGCATCTTGTGCTTGAGGGGGGAGGTGCTCGAGGGCCGTCTGGCCCCAGTAGCGAAGAAGCTGGAGAGATTGATCGAGAGACATGGCGTTAGGTATTGCACGTAGATCAAGGACCGAGGAGAGAAAAGAATACTAATTGACCAGAACGTTGCTTGGAAGTCCGCCAGGTCATTATAAGCATATTGAAGTGTTATATAGAATATATAAGTATACAAAAGCCTAGGGCTAATGACCGAGGTACTCACATGGTGTAAGAGCTTCAGTGTCTGGCTTCAAGGGCTTTCTTTTTGGGAAGCGACAATTCTTGCCGAATCGGGCAAGGGTTGCGAACGCCGATCCAGACCAAGTGGAGCATCAGCAAAACGGCGCCACGTTCCAGGTTCGCGAAGATTACCCTGTCGGTTTGTTCTGTCAATTACCCTGCACATCATTGTTGGGGTTCACATGGATGGTGTTCTTAGAGCTCCCTCCCCCGCGCGGGGAGATCATGAGGTCATCTTCTCAGCGAGGACCTTATGCCTTATGCACTCTGCATTAGGTCGGACTGAATACAGCCGCTCCTTTTCTAGAATCATGTCATTTACCCATCTGCTTTCCTAGGGTTTCAGTGCTAATTATTACCTATCAAACTATTTATGGTGGTTGTGGTGACGGGGGGTAGAACTCGGAGGCGTCGCAGGATTAGGGCTAGGGATGGGTCCTGGAGGTAACGTCCAGATCTGACTTGAAAACGGCACCTTGTCATATCCACCAGGCATCCATTCGGCAGTCAACGGTAGTAATTCTGATTCGAATAGATACGATTACTAGTAGGCACTGGCGTTCTCATCATGTGCCACTCCAACCGAGGTCAACAGTGGCTAGGTATCCGTCATTCAGAGGACACAACTTGATATATTATTATTCTTCTCCCCTTAGGTACCCCGGATTATTAGGTTCCTGAGCTTGCTGTCTTTTCACCCTCAGTCGAGGGATTTGCACTGCACCATGGACTTAATGCTGCTTCTCATTACAGTCTCTCTCCTTGAAGGTTTCCTGCTGCAGCGTACAATCTTCGTGGATCTCGCCTTCCGTACTGTTACGCTGGGCTCCTTGGGAGTCAACCTGGTGCTCGTAACCATCTGGAATACCCTGATCTATCCTTATTTTGTCACACCATTGCGCCATCTCCCAACGATTTCGGTAGTAGCTCACATCGCTCCTGACTAGGTTGAAGCAAATCACTAACGGAAATAGGGTAGTCTCAACAATGCCCGTATCGTGTTCGACGATCCCCGTGGCCGGTTGCCGCTGGAATGGATGAAGACGGTTCCCAACGAAGGGTTGATCCATTTCCGCGATATTGTCAATCGAAGCTACCTTCTGGCTACTAATCACCGGGCTTTGCTCGACATCCTGAGCACCAGCACCTACGATTTTGAAAAGCCTTGGCGCGCACGCAACTTCCTCGCCCGCATCATTGGTTTCGGACTCATTCTGTCTGAGGGCAGTGCGCACAGAAAACAACGCCGCGCTCTGACCCCATCTTTCAGCATTAAGAATATTAGAGCACTCTATTCGTTGATGTGGGAGAAGACTGGGCTTTTGATGGATGAGCTAGAAAAAGAGATAAAACAGAACCCGATGGATGGCACTCCTGCGGAGAGGGGAGAAGGGGCCATTGAGATGAGTGTCTGGGCAAGGTAGGGTATTCCTATGACTACATATCGCGGATCCTACTGACCCATCTTAGTCGACTCACCCTGGATATCATCGGGCCCGCCGCCATGGGTCGTGACTTCCGCTCCTTGCACAATCCCCAGAATCGAGTGGCGGACAGTTTCTTGGCTATCCTGGAGCCGACCAAGGAGAAGATGGCCTTTTTGGCCGTCAACTTTGCTCTGCCACAGTGGTTTGCACGTCGCATCCCCTGGCGCTTAAACAGGGTAATTGATAATGAGACGGGCTTCTTGCGTGATCTCTGTAGAGATATTGTTCATGAGAAGCGGGAATCCATCACCACTACGAAGGCGACAGCCAAAGAACTTGAGGCCGACATTCTCGGCACCATGATGTTGGGCGGCGACTTCACAGACGACGAGTTGATCGACCAAATGCTGACCTTCTTAGCTGCTGGCGTATGTTTACCCCGTGTTTGAACCCAGGTCCGAGTGAAACTAACATGGTTTCAGCACGAAACCACCGCAAGTGCCTTCACCTGGGCTTGCTATCTTCTCACCCTTCACCCGGATGTCCAGGAACGCCTTCGTGCCGAAATCCGCGAGCGCATCCCATCAGGCAATGACCCTATCACTTGGAGTGACCTCGAGACTCTTCCGCTCCTCAACGGGGTGTGTCAGGAAGTCCTCCGTCTGTATCCAACGGTCCCCATGACTATACGTGAAGCCGTCCGTGACAGCGTGGTGGCTGGAAAACATATACCCCGGGGGACCCGAATCCTTCTGTGCCCATACGCCATTAATCGCAGCCCAGAATTCTGGGGCAATGACGGGGAAGAGTTTCGGCCAGAGCGGTGGATTGACACGGACAAGAATGGCCAGCTTGTCACCAATAATACCGGCGGAGCCTCGACAAACTTTGCACAGATCACTTTTCTCCACGGACAGCGCTCATGTATTGGGAAGGATTTCGCCCGGGCTGAATTGCGTTGTGCAGTTGCTGGTGTCGTTGGCCGTTTCCGGTTCGAGATGCAAGACCCGAAGCAGGAGATCCATATCGCAGGTGCTGTGACGACTAAGCCAGTGGAAGGGATGCATCTCAAGATGAGTAGGGTGGATGACTGGTAATATGTATGTCTTCATTGTAATGGGTTAATGTGTTATGATATACCGGTTGTTTTCAAGATTGAATAGGGCCGCTGAGCCACATCTTAATGTTATTTGTATCTATGCTTCTATTCCCTTTTTGTAGGAGTGATTATGATTATGAGAATGCTTATGCCCCAGGTGCTCACTGATATGATGCTTTCCTTTCACCTGCTCAGCTTCATCCTCTTCCTCTTCCTCCAGGGAGGGCCACTCCTCCCATCCGTCTTCCCACGTCTGCTCCATCTTTTCCTGTTTCTCATCTCGAGATAACCTCTTCTTCTTCATAATGCCCTCCCATGTTTTCATCTCTCTGTCGTTCAGCAAGCATTCGTTTAGCAAGTCTGTAATGGCGACCATGTCAATTCCCTCCCCAATGAACACGATCTCTTGTCGCCGATCACCCCATGGTCCCTGAAAGTCGTCCGCGATGGACTTCCTCACATCTGGATCTTCTGGCCACGCCTCATCTGGCACCTCGGCAAACCAAGGCCCACCACACCCAACGGTGAGCATGCCACCGGCTTGGCTCCATTCGCCAAATTGATAAGGACGAGTTGCAAGCCAGAAGAAGCCTTTAGAGCGTAAGATGGGACGTAACACAGGGTGGGAGCGCTTGTTTGAGAGAATTTCCTGTGGGTCTGGTTGGGGAAAATCTTCCATTTCTTCGTCTTCCTCCTGATCCTCGTCCTCACCCTCGTCCTCACTTTCATTTTCGTGATCGTCGTCGTCGTCGTTGTCATCATCCTCTTGTGTTTCGACATTCTGAAGGATAACGAATTTATCATGGATTAAGCTGAACAGCCGTCTCGGATGGAACGGGCGGCGAGCTTTATACACAAAGTTGTTGATACCGTACCTGTTGGGTTATCAGTCTTGATGGGTAAGAAGGGGAGGAGTTGGTAAGCCTCATACTCAACGGTTTCAGGAACGGGAGCTAATCTTTCCCCATTGCCAGTTTCTCTCTTGGTCATCTCGTGCAAGCTCCTCAACCACCCAGCACCTGATGCCGCTTTGAGAAAGTTGAACCTTCCCGTGTCCAATATCTCATGGATGTTGACCTTTGAATAGCTTGTTTCAAGCACCTTGGCGTCTGGATTAAGGAGCTTTAGGATAGATCTGATCCTCTCGCGAGTCTTCTCGTCAACCGTCTCGACCTTGTTGATGATAATTACATCCGCGAATTCGATCTGATCTACCATCAGATCAGAAATGGTTCGTTCGTCTTCAGGAATAACCTCCCCGCCATAGCGATCAGAGAGAAATTCTGCAGTGTCAAAATTGGTAAGGAGGTTAAAGGCGTCAATGACGGTAACTGTCGTGTCCAGCTTGGCTAGTTTATGCAAGCCTCCTAATTCAACACTGTGGCTGGGTTAGCCCATTTGTTCTACAATGGTGCATCATATGAAGGATGGAGGAAATAGATACATCTGGTTAAGGATTTTCTTCCCCTCTTCGTCAGCAACGTCTGCCTCCAGCATGGCAGCGCTGAACTCTGCCGTGAAAGTCTCCGCGACCTGCATTGGCTCGCTGATCCCTGTGCTCTCAATCACGACATACTGCACGTCGTCCTGTTTCGTGAGCCGGGCTAGTTCCTCTAGTAGGTCCCCGCGTAATGTACAGCAGATGCATCCATTCTGGAGTTGAATGAGGTTTTCCTTTGTTTGGGACACGTGGTGGTTTTTGATGAGGGTTGCGTCTATGTTTAGACTGGACGCTTGTTAGATTACCTATGCTAATGTGCTCTTCTTGGTGGGGTTATCCATCACACTCCTGGGTCAAGCACATACCTGCTCATATCATTAACAACGACCGCAATCTTAAATCCGTGGTCTGACTGCAGAATATGTTCTAGAAGCGTTGTTTTTCCGCTACCCTGTTTATTCCATCATCAGCTTCTTCCTTGAGACATTAAGGGGAGAGTAGAGGCTTGTCGTACCAGAAACCCTGAAAGAAGGGTGACTGGAAGTTGTCGAACTCCTTTAGCCTCATTGATGTTATTGGGCACAGGAAAGGCCAAGTTTTCTGGGCCTGAGTTGATCGTCATCCTGGCAGGCTATCAAATAGTTCTTGTAGCATAGGACTACAAATGACCCAAGGGATAAGAAATTCGCAAGAGGGAGAGGGCTTTCAAAATCACCCAGTTCTATAGCCATAGGGTTATTATATACTTAGTATCATACATAATCACCCCCAAGGTTACAACTATACATCCAGATCTAATTTATAAGCGTGTATATGATTGGCCCAGGAGGCAAGGTCTCCATTCCAACCCCAAAGGTACTCCATCCGTGCCTCCGAAAAATGTCTTGCAAGGTACCTAGATTCGCGACGAGCACAGGGTCCTCGCTCTCAACAGACCAACCACAAGATTTGAAGAGCACCGGATGATGAAAATGCTTTATACGGTCGTTGTCATTGGTTCTGGGGTAATCTTTTTATATGGTGGTCATCGCATTGGCGCAAGAGGATTTATATCAGTGTACCTTGTGGGAATAGCCACCAACAAAGAAAGGGTAGTAGTAACTAACTGGATTGTACCGAAGCCGATATTAAAGTGGTGGTGGAAGATAGACACAGTTAGAGAATAGAGAGAAAATAAATTCGGGGAGGAAGGAAGGAAGGAAGGAAGGGCGTTTTTATAACTCCTTGGTCTGGGATTTATATGGCTAGTCTACACCTCAATTGGCTGAAGCCTGGCAATCTACCCCAATATCTCCTTGAACCCCATCACAGATAATCTCTGGCGGACTCCCAGCAGGGCTGGTCAGATTGATGTTCTTCAATTGAATATCCGAGCACACCGCATTTGGCGAACACACAAGGTCGGCCACCACCTTTCCATTCTTCCCAGACGATGTTCCCGAGATATTCTCGAAGAGAATGTTGGTCACATTCACTTGAGAGGGGTATTGGGCACATTCCGCTTTCTCAATATCGAAGTAACATTGATCTAGGACGACGGGGGCGTCCGTATTCTCAATATGGATGTTTTTGTACGTGATGTTGTTAATTCGGCCATAGCCCACACCCTGGCCAGCCCACGCTTTAAGGCGCGCGCCGTTCTGTCGCTGTTAGTGAAAACCTCACACGGGGCCCCATATAAACTTACCTGGCCATTCAAGAGGGTCACATTCTCAATGTATGCGTGCTCAATGATATCCATTACTCCCGGATACTGCCCGATACTGCCCATGCTAACCCCATGGGTGTTATTGCACCACAGATTTTGCACGAAAATGTTGGTGGTGTTTGGCTTGGGCGAGAAGCAATCATCTCCAATGTCGACTCGCGTGTTTGTAACTCTCAACCCGTCAACATTAAGTGAGTCGAAGCCGTCGGTATTTTTAGGTTCAGCCTACATTGCCAAATTAGTAAAACAAAACAGGTAGGTCCGCAGGGACGAGACAGAGACACCGAGGGAGAGACTTACTGATTTATTCGTAGAAAACGCATGGATGTAAACATCATCGAATGAAACGTCCTTTGTCTGGATGAAAAAATTGGTCCAACAAGGGGAATTCAGCTGGGTGATGCCCTCAACAGACACCCGGGTCGCATTCTCAGTCAGGAAGAGGATTGGGCGATAATAAGTGTTGTCCGGATTCTAGTACCATTAGCTACGGCCACTCAAGATACACGATATTCAAGGATTATACCAGGATTTCTTGCCCTGCAAACTCATTGTACCATCTCTGGCCATTTCCGTTCAACAAACCGGTTCCAAAGATCTTGATATCCTTTCCGCCCCACCGCCAGAACGTAATAGATTTCTGGAAATCATAATAGAAATTGTTTTCTTGCCAGTAAGGTACGTCGTCCGTGAACTATTACATCAGTGGGCTTGTTGCAATGTGTGGTTCCAGACACCAAAGAATATATACCTTCAACTCTCCATCCAACTGCACCTCAATGTCGTTTAAGAATGTCAGGTCAAGTTTTCGACCAATCACATACTTCTCCCCCTTCTTGAGAAGAAGTCGTCCCCCATGATTAGCACGCTTGATGCCCCAAAAGAAGTCCCGCGATACATCATCGGTATCATTACGAGAGGGTCGAATAGTTATTGTGCGACGATCATGATACTTCTCATGTCGGCCGCCAACACGCTCTAGGGACCTTGTATCGCTCTCGGGGATGATCTGTGCTCCAGGGATAAGCTGGTCAACCGCAATGCTGCTCACCGCACTCGCAAAGAGTATTGAACGGAAGAATTTCATGGCGCCGTCGATTGATGCGATATGTACTGCTCAACGGTTGTGCATCTTTGACGCCCAGGAACAGGCCCCTTTTATAAGACTCATCATGTTAATCACTTTCACTTCTGTCGTCTAAACACCAAGCAAATCAAATCTTATGGAACTAGACAATAAGTTTCTCCGCCTGTAAGATAACCCCGTCGCGGACTTCATCTTTGTCCAAGATATTAGGGATCCACCCCCCGGAATTATCGTAATGTCGAATGCTTCTCCACATCGCGGGGGAATATGACCAGAATGTGGCATTGAAAGTATCTGGGGTATGGGGTATAGGGTATGGAGCTCTGACCAGGACAAAATTTCGCCGGGTGGGAGGAATTTTATACTTCCACCAATCGGATTTTTTTTTTCTCTTCACATCGTGCTGCTGAAAATGTAGTACCAAAATGATATCTCAGATCCATTTTCTGAACATTATGCGGCTATAGAAAATTGAGCTTTAGTGCTCTATGCCGCTAAGTTGCTGATTTGTGGCATTCTATAATTCCTCCCCGGCTGTGGCATGGAATCCGATTACTACTGCCAAGTGGACGACTAACCAATCAAAAACAAATAGATAGGAGGGTATGTCAATATAAATACTACTCGTATAGCTACAGGCATAAAATGAACGGCCATAAGAGAGTAAAATAGAGGACGTCTACACTGATTGGTGTGGTATCTTCGCACCTTGACAGGTTGATTCTTGAAGTTAGGTACAGTTATTTCTCAACCTCCAACCAGACAAACAATTCCAACAGCAGGCGAATATCAGAAGTGCGTACGGAAGTCAACCCACCAGCACCTCATATCCATAGAAGATCATTGCCTTCAACGTCTCACAGCCCCACAGCCCGAAGGTTATCTAATTTCCTGAAGTTAATGGAAAGGCCAACACGCTCATATCGACTTCCGCTTATACGTGACTGATGAACAGATCTGCATTGACCGGGAGCAATCTTGATTCTTGGTGGTATCTAGAGGAGGGTTCGGGGTATATACATATGTTTATACGTACATTTTAACTGGTAATGGCGGTCGGGTGGTTTCAGTTATTGCGCAAAGAGATTTCCGGAAATGAGTGCGAACGTGAAGAAACGACTACCTAGGACTAAAGAGGTCAGTATATACCTCGGCCAGACCACCATTTCGGGCAGGGACCATACTTGTGGCTAACCAATGAGCAACACTCTGCTGAATTGGCCATGATGGCTACCTGATACTTGAGTCGATTCAAGGTTTGCCGTGTGATCTTGCCTGACTGTACAGCTGCCTCGCCACATTTGGCGAGGTCATCACGAGGGGCGTGGTTGTGATCGATACTGAACCACGTCTTCTCCTGGCGCATGCTAAATACAACAAATGATATGAGCCAGCTGACCAGCATGTAGGCCTGATCCCCCGGAGCAGCCTGGAGACTAAGAGCAGACTAGCAGTCAGGACGGTCCGGTTCCAGGTGTTAACATTACAGCAAGCTTTCTAAGTGACATATATTAGTGTAGGGGTATGCTGAGCATATACAATTTGTCTGTCCTCAAAGTTTGGTTTTGGTGGGGGTATCTAGTATGATTAAAGATCGGTGGCGAAGAACACCAGGCGGCCCTCTACAATAGAATAGTAGCAGATTGCTAGTTCACGATCGACAGGCCAATAACAACGATGACGCTTCAGGCACGTGTATAATCATGGTTGAGTGGAAACCATCTGTTTCACATTCAAAATCCTGTTAAAAAGTCCATGTTCCAGAGTTCTGGGAATCCGTAGTCCGCCGTGTCAAATAAGTTACCAAAATCAAGCGGCTGGTTATTGACTGTTAGTCCGGTAAATAGATAGAGTATCGTTGGGATGAGGATATCCTTACAGAAACAGAAGCTGACTCGTAGGAAACTAACGCGGGATCAAATGGTATCTCAGGAGTCGCAGGGTTCAAGCCTGGTGGTAAGGTATCTGGCTATATCTGGATTAGCAGGAGTCGATGCATACGACTGAAAATACTAACCACAATAGGACCTTCTTCTCTTCGGATATCAGCCCATGCTCTCCCTCGAATCAGCCGCTCACAGTCCTTGATGGACTTTGCAGCCACCTGTTCGACCTTCCTTGGAGCATCCTCTCCATTCAGGCGCGCCTTGACGGATGCGAGAGCCATTGCGAGGAAAATAAACGCTTTGCACCCTTTCCCTCGAGGCGAAATTCGGCTACCAAAGGTGTCCAGCGTATGTTCCACAGCCCGGACCAAGACATCCTGCTGGGACCGTACCAAGTCATTCAACGAACTTAACGAACTAAGCCGCCCAGGAGGCTGTTTCGATGACGAGAACTCGCTAGCTTGGAGAGAGACCTCCACACAGACGGTGATTGCGGCGTGGAAAAACTCGTCGCGGAACATCCCTCCACTGAGCTGTCCTAGATGTGGACATGCCTGTGCCTCTGGTAGGCTAACAGCGGGAGCATCCAACTGAGAAAGCATTTCTAGAGATGACTCCAGACAGATCTTCCGTGAATAGGAAAACTTGGGCGATAATTGCACGCTGAGAGAATATGGACGGTGAAGAACAAGTAAAAATCTGACCATGACGAACACTAAGAACGACCTCATGAATTGCAGGCTCTCGGGGGAGATGGATGCGGATGCAGTATCAGGGAACAAGGCCAATCCATCATCCCTGTACTGAACCAATTGTTCGCTCAGGCGCAAAGCCTCGTCATAAGACAAAGTGAATTTCAAACTATTGACCAACTTTGCTACCCGAACACGCAACGGCAGCGACTGCGAGAGCAGAACTTGGAAACTACTGCGTGTAACCATTGCTGTGTCCTTCGGGATAACGTCCTCTGTCATATCCTCCGTCAAGTCTTCATCGTCATAGTTTGACGGCGGGCCACAATCGTATTCGCCTAAGTCGATTGAAGGAGGCATACCTCCATCCAAGGCGGACTGTAGATCTAACTCTAAGATGGTAGCCCACAAACGACGACGCATCTCAGCCCAAAACCTAGTCATCTTTGGAAAACGCGCGGGGCTCCGGTGCAACCCTATCATCATAGCAGAACGGATTAAGGAGCCCGAAGAGATCCAGACAACATCCCCATCTGTGGCATCAGCCTGGCGTGCGAGGATCAAAATACACTGGATCTGCAGCATGTTGAAGTCAATCGTTGAGCTAACATTAATGGATGCAATCCATGATTGTACAGCCATAATCCACCCTCCCGCTGCACTATGCAAAGTATCTTTCTCATTGAGCCTCGTTGTTGGACTAAAGAAGCAGCTGCTGGCAGCCATCACTGCCAGAAGTTTGACAAGAAAGACCATATCAGTAGCTTCGGTACCGGCCCAGTATGTCTCATATTGCTTGAGAAATGTTGGAACGTGCAAGATTCGATATGTCGTTTCGAAGGTGGACAAGTACAAGTTAACTAGCTCATCGGCGACTCTCCGATGCGGAATCATCTCTTCCAGCGTGAAAGCTTTCTCACGGTATATGCTCTGGTGGTCTTGCCGCTCTCGAGATAGCAATTCGCCCCTGAACTTTTTCAATTTGAGATACTCCGGGCATTTCGACTTTTTCTGCATGCGTCGGCCCTGAAAATAAGAGGCCACGTCTTTGAGCTGTTGCGCATTAGCATGAGGACTTTGCATTACTCGTTGCCACTTACAAACGAAAAAGATAATGCTGAATGACAGCGTCCACAGTATCGGGTCTTCCCATTTTTCCCTCGAAAACATGCTTGGCCTGGTAGATACTTCACGTCCTCACTGAGGAGAAGAGAATCTGAACTTATCCGGGGCCCGTAGTCCGACATGGATTCACATGCTGAACTGTCCGGTGTTTGGATTGATCCAGCTCTGGACAATGCGCCTTCCAACACCTGCACACGATGGCGGAGTTCTTGCACTTCTTCAGGGCGTCCTCTGGGCTTGGTAATTCGGTTTACTGACTGATGCCTCGAGTCGAAGACATAGAGCCCACTATGGACTGGGCTGGTGTGATTATTGGGCGCATTGGCCCGGTCGGGAGCGGTGCGAATCGGTCGAGTCTCTAACGGCTGGCCGGGCGCGGGTCCGGAGTACACGCAGAGGTCGGGGGTCTTCGACTTGACGCATTGCGAGCACGGTAATGCTCGATCGCACTTGAGCTTGCGGCGTCTGCAAACGGTACAAGAGAGAGCCGGTCGGCGCCGTCGAGGCACTAATATCGAGTCCGGTGATGTTGATGTTTGTTCGTTATGATTTCTTAATTCACAATCTTCGTACATCTTGGCGGTGGAAATCTACCTGTCGCGTGAACATTTGTTCGTTCAAGTAGAAGACATACCAATAATGGGGCGGGATACAGGTTAAGATGAGAGAGGAGTGATACTCGGTGCCAAATCCAAGACACATTATCAGATTGATAATAATTGTCTCAATCAAGAAGAATCCTTCTTTTTCGATGGCCTGATCATTTATTATGAAGTCACCACCGGCGCCGTCGGCCTTACGCTTTTGGGCCCAATCCGGAGATAAGCGGCTCGGGAAATCCTAGTCAAGTAACCACCACCGACGTCAATGTTCTCGTTCCCTTCCAAAACCTCAGGCAGTAAAGATGCCTGATCAGGAATACTAGTAGTATGTCTCGCTAGGTTTCAGTCGATGCGATGTTGTCGCTGGAGGGGAAGAGCGTCATCAAGCAATTCTACAACGTTATACTCCTAGAGCCAGATAGAAAGCGCACCTCGAGGCTATTGGAGCTTCTTCCACGTCAACCCCTGAGGTATTGGGTGAAGAAGGGTTTTAAATCTCTCCGTGCGCAGGTCTTGCCTCATTCAGGAATTTCTACGTATATTTGGCCAATAGTGTTGATTCTGATCTGGGCACTCTGAACCTGCCCTTGGTACATTGAATCTAGAGGAGTGATTCCTCTCCCCAAAGACTATGGGAAGCTTTGAATGGTTATAATGCAGAGCTACTCTTCAATCTATCCAGAAGATATACACCTAAGCTATGCACCAGCTGAGTAGCCAGTTGCAAGTAAATTCTTTTGTTAGCGCATTCGGCCTTGGCTGTCGTCCCTAGAAACCCGCGGTATACCTCTCAGGATTCGTAACAAGATATTAGTATTCTGACCCCTTCCACGGCTTGATATTATATTTACACATTTCACTATATCAAGAGATATACAAATCAGTTCGTCAAATGCTTTATTTATGCCCCCAGAAAGGCTTCATCACCGATCGCACATAAACAAGAGCAAAGACCATCAGATAGTTCGAGATCACGAAGGCCAAGAAAATGCCGAAGTACGGCCAAATCTTTGACGAGTCAAGGCCAATGCCAGACAAATACTAGACAACACTGTTAGCTTGACAAACCTATTGAATCGACCATTCCTGTCATCCACCCAAAGAGGAGAGCAAAAACAAAAACCCCACTTACATCATCTCCATAACTATACTTGCAATATCCGCATTTGCTCGTGTCATCGGGATTGGAAAGATAGCCTACGCCGTGCTCTGCAAGCCACGGGCCTGCATACTCTCCGCACGTCATGTTTGGCGGGCTTTCAAAAATCGTCAATTCGCTGCTGTCGCAGATGACCGGCATGCCGCGTAGGACAGCCGTTAGGACACCTCCAATCCAATAAGTGAAAGGCGTAGCATAGTACATAGTGTACTTCCAGAACACAGGCATATTCTCATGGGGCTGAAGGATACCGTTAAACAGTTCGCACATGATGATGAAGAATGGCATGAGTGTTGCGGCCACCATAGAGTCAGCGCTGTATTGATCCGTCAGTATGGGATATAGGGTTAAAGTATTTGTAAGCATGCTCACCTCAGCGCTGCGATCCATTGACCCCAAGACGTGGCAAACAGGAAGAACAAGAAGAACATCAGGAAACTATATCCGGCTGCAAACCCCAAAGGCAGCCCGACAGTGAAATAATAGGGTACATAAAATATCACGGCACTAATGATAGCGTACGGGATCTCAGATACGATTTGCGCTGTACAAAATGCAACCCATCCATAGACACCGCTAGGTCCTTCGCGTGCCTTCCATATATCACGGTTCATGATAAATCGCATTGATATGGCGTTGATGAACTCAGGTACCAGCATCAGAACCAAGAAGCATGAGAAAGCCTTGGATTGCAAGTCGGTTGAGCTATTCCCAATCTGCAGGTAAGTGAGACCGTTAATCAAAGCATGCAGTAATGACGCATATAGCCGGGAATAGGGATATTCAGGACTTCTCCAGTATTGCCGCAAAGTACGTTGGGTCAAAAGGCCCACCTGACGGTAAAGGGGGGGCGTGGAGAGTTCCTTTGCATCTTGGGAGACGTTGGCCATAACTCCTTTGCTCCGCATTTCGCGTATGTCTTGCTTAACCATGTCGGCCTCCGCGGATCGGCTCCATACATCAGCCCAGTTGACTTGGTGCATGGTGTCCTTCAACCCCCCTACGACGACTTCAATCAAGTAGTCTGCCGAATTGGTCACATTTTCCGGCCTGTGCCCATTCTTGGAGAAATACTCAAAGATTGAGCAGCCGGACTCCCCTACTTCCCCAAAGTAGTAGGTACTTCCACCAGGGCTGAGGGCTAGGACTCGATCAAATTCCTCAAACTGCTCCTGGTTTGCTTGGTGAATGGTACAAAGAATAGCCAGTCCCTGGTCGGCCAGCCGTCTCAACAAAGCAACAATACTAGATGCACCCTGGCTATCAAGTCCACTTGTCGGCTCATCCAGAAAGAGTAGAAGCTTAGGCTTCGCGCAAAGCTCTACTCCAATAGTGACACGCTTCTTCTTTTCGATATCCAATGATCCAATGAGAGCGTTCTGCAACTCAACCAAGTCAAGTGTCTCGATGACTGTGTTTACATACGAGAGCTTTTCTTTATCAGGAACCCCTGGGTTCTGGCGCAACAGCGCCGAAAATTCAAATGCTTCACGAACAGTGCTGCTCTCATCGTGAATATCCATTTGCTGACAGTATCCGATCTGACGGTTAAACGACTCATCAACAGCATGTCCGTCGACGTACATTGTACCAGTAAGTTTTCCGGAATTTGGTCGCCGAGTCAAGGCAGTCAACACTGTCATCGTTAGCAAAGGAAATACAGAAGGGAATAAACAAAGATTTACGCGTTGATTTTCCCGCTCCAGAGGCACCAACTAGAGCCGTCAGAGTTCCTGGCTTGCAGTAGCCACTGACTCCATTCAGCAGCTTTCGCGTCTCTTTCCCAACCTGGACAAACAGCTCCAAATTATCCCAAGTGAAGGTGGACATGGTGCTGGTGATTGCTTGGCTGGGTTTTTCAACAGGATTCACTGAATCAGGCATGGTTATATCATGATGCACAGGGCCACTTTCTTCATCCGGTCCCTCCCTGTGGCTTCGCCTTGGACTTCTCCGCGACTTCTTATACTGTATAGGGCCCGCACTGTCGGGCTCCCATTCCATAATTTCACTTAACCAGCAAGTACAGATGATGTAGACCACGGTGAAGAGGCACAGGATACCGAAATTGCGCCAGACATGACCGAAAGAAAAGCCGTACTGGGCTGCCAAGTAGTCGTCGCCATTCACGACAGTCGTTCCGACCTGGCTTCCCGCGTAGCCACAGGTCTGATATGCAATATTGTTGTAGTTGGCACCCGAAGGGACAACAGATTCTGGAGAGCAAGTGAAGTTGGTATTGTGAAACTCTGCTGCCATCATTGCCTCATAAGTATAAAGAGCTGGAGTGGTATACTAATGACCAGGATAAGCATCGAGCGCGATATGGGGCCTTTCTAGATCTCTTACCGCTATCCATCCAACCCAAGGAACGTCATGAATCATCCTGTCTACTGAGAGGACATAGCCGCCGAAAACTATGCAGAACAGTACAGATACGCCACAATATCGCAGAGCGACTTCAAAGTTAGACGATGCAGCGGCGAATAATCGGAACTGAGCTGTTAGGCAGATAGTGCATAGATAGATAAATAGAAAGTCAATCCAAAACGCCCCGGCCTGGTTAAACAGTTAGTGGGGCTTTTCATACTAGATGTAGAGAAGCAACTTACATCGGACTTCAAGCCAGACAAAAAGTAAACCACAATCAAATACAAAAACGTGATCACTGCTGCTATGAGGAAATCCGTAATGACTCTAGCCAAACAAACAGCGCTAGGTCGAACAAATGCAAACTTCTTTTGACGGCTGAGAATATCTCGCCCTTGCATTGCTTCTTCCAATTCGGACATCTGGAGCCACGCGAGCAGAATAGAAGAGTAGAAAATTACTCCTCCCCGAGAGTACATCCCTGCGGTAGTTTGCGGCTGGTTGTAGAACATGGAACCGACCAGCAACCCGTAGACAACCGATGATATGATTTTGATATACAAAGGAGACATATGTCCCTGGATCTGCCACAACTGTCGCTTTGCACAAAGCATTACCTGTCGGAACATGGAGATCGTATACGGCGATTTGGGTGAGACAAAGCGGGACTTGTCTGTCTGCATGGCCTTCTTGAAGTCTTCCAGGCTTCCATCGTCCGAATCAGTCTGTGAGCCCCCAACGCTTTTTCCACCAAGTCGTTGATCCTCATAGTGATGTACATCATACTGGACCTTTTGATAAGCTGGGCTTTTACGAAATGCCTCCTCCAGCTCAATGGGTCCCTTGGGGGCTCGGTGCTCCCACCCTGGTCGGAATCTGCGTCTCTCAGGCACTGTGATGCTTGTTAAGAAGTCCGAGATTGTCTGCATCTCAGCACACTCGTAACCCAAGTCTTCGAAGTAACGCTTTGCTTCCTCAGCTGGGCCTTGGTAGAGCATACGCCCTTCATCAATCAGAAGAACCTTATCAACCAGGTCGTATATAGCGTCTGATGCTTGATACAATGTCATCAGTGTGGCTTTGCCACATGTATCAGTCATTATCCGGAGACTACGAGCATAATCCAGAGCCGATGAAGCGTCCAGTCCCCTGGTGGAATTATCCCAGCACGAAACAGAGGAATCCGTAGCAAGGGACTCAATTATTGAGATACGCTTGCGTTCTCCACCAGAAACCCCCCGAATGTATTCGTTACCGACCAATGTATTCATCGTGTGGGACATACCAAACACACGGCCGTAGATCTCAAGATAACGAGAGATCCTGTCTTGGTATCTCTGGGGCGTCTTGCTCTGGAGAGCAAATTCCAGCGTCTGTTGCACCGTGAGAGTAGGGAAATGCACATCGTCCTCTGGGATGTAGGCAACTTGGCCACGGTAGTGGTTCTTGACCTCTTCTAAGCTGAGGCCAGAGTAATCCAAAGACCCTGTTACTCCAAGGAACGAAGAGTGATGGCCGGCGATTGTTCGAAGAAATGTCGAGCAACCGGCTCCTGGTCGTCCCAGTACCCTTTTGAATCGTGAGTCTGAGAACATCTTCCTCGATGCATCACTATAAAGATGTAGAGATACTCACAGCATGATCTCGCCACTTCGAACAGCACCTGAGAAATCACGGATTAACTGACGTCCGCTCTGTGGCTCCTTCCTGGAAAGCCATGGCTGAATTGTCCACTCATAAACATCTCGGAATATCAATGTGCGCCACAGTGCTGTTCCCAAGGTCTTGACATCAGCGTGCTCCTCCCCATCCCCCCATGTTGACAGCGATTGAAAGCAGACTCCAAGATTCGACTTTTTCCGGCCAGCTTGCAACTCTGCTTCCAAAAACTTGTCAAAGGAAGAGTGCGGCTCAGAATAGCATTGTTGGGGGTTATGATGGCTAATCTCAGTCAAAGTCCGATGGATCTCCGCAATGGCATCTTCATCATCGTGAGACAAGTGCACACGAGGAGAGGACACCGTATCTGTTGGGCTCTCAACTTCATGGTTGGTAACTAGGGAGGTGCTCCCATGCGGGTGAGCATGGAGATGGGCTGGCATGGTAGATCCACAGGCTTTATTGAGCCTGCTACCTCACAAGGAAGGTCTGATGTAGAGAGATCAACTTGATGTATCCTCAATCATCGCACAGATAGACAGATTTATATGCCAGGCGAAGTGGCTATAGTGCAGGCAGCACCAGGTTACAGGTCTTGTATGCTCGATTAAAGAGGAAGCCAAGCTTCACTGACCCAAGGCCTGTAGACGCCATATAAGATAACGTTCTTTCGGCCTCTGTAAGCACACTGGTGGGAAGAGATTCGACGATCATCTCTCGGAGGAATCCACCACTTCAGGTGATTAAAAGAAAAATTACTTGCAGCGTATGGATATATGAGGCTTGATTGGCCAGGCAGACCCGAGAAGGCAAAATCTCGGCATACTACTAGTAGGATCGAGGGCTTTTCCGGGTAGGGCAGTTCGCTCGAGATAACATATTATCTTCATTGGCAGCAAAAAGGGCAGCCAAGATGCAGCGACCCACCTTTTCCATCTCCTCGAGCCCCGCCTCTTCTACGGAGTATGGAGTAGGTGAAGTACTAGCGTGTGCTGGAGACTGGACTCACTGGAGTAGTAATATGCACTCCATACCAAAGTATGTCATATATCCTGGAATTTACGCCGGAGATCGACATCTGTTGCCTTGCCGTAGTATGTGGCCATTATAACTCCTACTACTCCTACTACTCTCGTCGGGAGCCATTTCAGTCCACGTGCTCCCAAGAAGCAGATCCTACCACCCAATCGGTGCTTTCCACTCCCCGTTTTCACCTGAACGGGATTGGCGCCACCAGGCTTTACCCCTTATGGGCAATCTTTCGCCAGGATGGATCCCAATCCAGATTCTTCTATTCGAAATGGAAAAGAAATAGTCCAAACCAAATCCTCTCTCATCTTTGAAATGAGTCATACAGAAATCAGTAGTTATTATTAGCTCGTGTTTCATCGCTTCAGTGTTTACCAATAACCACAATGCTGCTAGATTGATCATAGTACAGAGTACGGAGTGCGGGCAACAGCCTAAATACGCTAACCCTATCTTGGTTATAAATCCGCCGGGCCGGGCTCGGACACTGACCCTGAGAATCAAGAGTCCGTGGCATTTATGACGTCCCAACAACATCAAGAATTGGCAGGGAGCCACTATTACCCTACAAACCACTATGCTGCCGCTATACCCCCTTCCCGGCCCTTAGACTTTAATCAAGAGGAAGATAACGTGTTCAATAATGGTATACAACGCCCTCATCCGCACCCACCACATTACATCCCGCAAGAAGGTTGCTGCGCTGAAACAAGCCGCATCCGCCCACAATTGCTTTGCCCTCCTTCGCTCTGGTGGGATTCCTGGAATCATGTATGTTGAATCGAAGGAGAAAAATGCGGTTGAAGCATGGGTGAGCGTGGTGCGGAATCTAAGATACAAAGATTTCCAGCTTGTAGCTAGGCCTGGACTTCTCGAGGAAGATCGGCAGAATTGCAACGGGAATGAGAAACAGCGAAATGGTAAACAGGGTACTGGACGGCAAGAGCAAAGGGGAGGAAATTCAGCCGCTGGTCTAGAAGAGGTTGAGACCGTCAAGGAGTTTGGAAGTATAATGGAAGGTCGTGGTGTATGGAGATGGTGGAGGAAAGGGATGGGATATGTGAATTGATTGGCGATTTAGCCTACGCGATTAGGGAGCCGAAGCTCATTAACTACCTACTCCATAGCACAGCGCATATCCTGCTTGAGTCGGAGCAAATCTACTTATCATATAGGCCAGGATATCCGAAGAGCGATCGCAGCGCAGGTGTATTTGGTGGTAAATATCATGGATATCGATCATCAGAATGTCTTTACAACAACATCATTAATCAAGACTTCCTATTTCAACAGTGCAAGGCTCTCGAAGTCATCTACAGAAAGTTGAGCAGAAAACATAACGTCCCCACAGTCACTGTAGCTCGCGTGATCCTGTTATCGGATTATTGCCTGGTAATTTAGAAAGAGACTCATGCTGTCCTAATTCCTCCGACGGGAGAGGCGCATCCAAAGGCTGTACGATTGGAACCAGTGCCCTCGTTTGGTTGTCCGTGATCGAACATTCCGGAGCGTTTAGCCCCTCTGCGCCCGTACATGTCGCCATGGCACTCTGCAGTGCATACTGGTCTGTCCAGCCGTTGAGGAAATCTCCATGCAGACCATATCCTGTTGGATCGCCCATAGCGTATACCCAATTTTCATGGTCTGGGAAGGGCTCCGTGTTAAAGAAAAATTCCACGAATATCGAATACACCGCGACTGGATGGGTTTCCGGGCAAACACCCTGGTTATAATCCCCAATCGCGGGATAGGCCATCTAATTCAATATCAGTCTAGAGCGTGTCATAACCGCCGATACATACTTTACTCACGTGTCTCTGGTGGTCTGGACTATCGAGGGCTTTCCCATCCCAACACGAAGGGAAGAACACCTGCGATCTCAATTTCAGACATGACTGCCGGGGAAGATGTTTTGTTTCACTTGAGGTTCCATCCTCCTTGATGCACATGTGGGAGATGGCCCGCTGTGCGAAACTCGTCTCGTTATACGTTCTGTGATAGCGTTAACCTTGCACCTTAAGCTACTCGCTCCAAAACCTCTAACCGGAGAAATAAATCCCCAGCAACTACACGCAGCCCGGGAGGTGGCGCAAGCGGGTATTTTGTACCATCACAGGATGTTGCATTCGGGGAATAATTGCATGCTCTGTTGAAATAATATATTGCCTGGTTTGCCATATCAGCTATCATCCGCGACGTGCTTCATTGTAGTTTATAACGTACACTATTCTCAAATTCGATTATTTCAAACTCATCTCGAGTCTGATGATATAATTGTGGAATCCAGTAATTGCTCCGGTCTATCGCAACCTCACAGGTTGTGTCATGGGCATTCTTCGCAGTCTCCCTGGTCATTAGCCTCTGAAAGGCTGTGCCCCCTACAACAACGTGTGTGTGAGAGGAAGGCTTTCCCGGAGTTACGATCGGATCAGACCGTTGAGTTGTCAATGGCAAGCAACTGAAAGTGAATAGATTGTTTGTCGGATCTGAAGCCCATGCAGCTGAATGGCATAACACAAGCGACAGGATTGTTGAGAGTCTATATCTTCTGCAACCTGTTAACATCATCATGGCTGAGATGCAGCTTTGGTGAGGATAGCAAAGGGCTGGTTGCTGCTTGCTGCCTGTTGCTTCTCGCAACAGCGGTTGCCCCCTTCTCTCCCTTTTGTCTCATCTCCAGACATGTTTGTTGGATACCCAATCCCAAATATGCTGCCATACCAGTTAAAACCTTGATACCCACTAAGGATGAGGCCCCCTAAATGCAGAACGGACTCTATCTACTACGGCTGTTTACTATGAATAAGATGGAATTGTCTATCTGATTTCCATATAATGCTAGCCTGCCGCAGTATATAAACCTATCAACGCCAATTATGCTCGATCAAATATGCACTATACGAATTCATTTGTACCGGAAGACTCGGACTGCTTCGTTGGAGGCCAATCAGGGGCCGGGTAACTCAGTAGTTTGCAAATGTCCTAATTAATCCGTTAATGAAATGGCATGCCGACATGAGGGTACCGCACAAACCTTTCGCCGCCGTCGGAAGTCATGATAGATACTCTTCCACACCTCTCGATCACGGCACCCACTTTCTTGTGGTGTGCCAGGGTTGTGTTTACACTTCGGTAACATCTCAGCCAGCAAGGTCTGCGGCCACAGAACCCACGGTTTAGGCAAGGGCCAGTCTGAAAAATGCACAAGTTTGGCTTCTGATAGCACCTTATCCGGATCCCAGGTCTCATAGTCATTGCCCAGGAAATTTCTGTGGTCTTTATTGCGAAATTCGCCACTCACTAAGCCATACTGGCGATGCGGAAGCACGGTGGCGGAATCGGCATAACGCTCGTTCAATAACTCCATGTCGTATCTATTCGTCGAGGACGTATTGACCGTTTTTTGTCCATACATAGCCGGAAGCGCCGCCTCCATCAGAGCGTTGTATTCACGGTAGGACGGTTCGATTACGATCAACAAAGACGACAGTTGTTTGGTATCTGGAAGTCCCCAATATGCCCGTGGCATCGCAACCTTGGTCGGAGGAAGGAAAAACAGCTCATCCATGCTCTGTAGAACGTTGGCGTCGGAGTCAAGGTGGATTATCCGGTCGTACTCGCTCTCCCCAAAGGCTAGTAGTTTAGAGATGCTCTTATCCCATGGTTCCCCAGGACCTGTCAAGGAATGTAAATCTCATTAGTGCCGGCTTTTCCTCATGAATTTTCGGTTGCTACAACGCACCTGCCCCCGGTTTGATAACCTCCAAGCTGATGGGAACCAGCATCACGTTGTATTTATCTCTTGCCATCGCCAACAACTGGCTATCCCTATCGCGCTCGCTGTTGACACTGACATCCCAATCTTCAGGGAAGAACAATACTCGTTGTGCCCGACTCCCTAGCCGTTGTAGGGCTTCGAACACCATGACAGCGTTGCATAGGTAAGCGCTAGAAGTCGCATACTGGCTATAGGCATAACGGGACCAATCGACCAAATCGTAATTTATGTGAGGCAGGGCTGGAGGTTCGGGACGCTCCCGTCGGAACCATACAATAAAAAGGACGATAAAGGCGAAAACTATCCATGTCCGAATGCGTCGGAGTTGCCGTCTGGCGATTGCCAGGCATGGTTCGTCAGGGATATCGAAGAAATCATCTTCGGATGATTGAGAGCCTCGGCGGTGAGGAAGCCTTGGCACCTTCTTGATAGCCATTTTTAGTGGTGCAGTTTACCAAAGCAGGGAGCCATTGCTGGATTCACAAATGCAAAGGTTGCATAGGTATCCCCCAAGGAGATGTTTGGACGCGCGTCCGGAGCTGTCTTCCTTGTGAAATGGGCGGATCGCAGTCCACATCTGCGCACGTGATCGCCGCGAACCGCTGGGAGCCTGGGCTTGGAAATTACAACATGGCTTGTCTCAATACTGGGGTGATATACGGATTATCCCGGGTACAATCTATGGCTATGTAGTAGAAAATACAAGGTTATACATTCGGTGGGTAAGGACGACCGCCAGCTACTGGACCCCATCAAGTCGTGCCTGAATCGTTTCCTCGTCAAACTGTCCGTGTTCCCCGACATAATTGCGAAGCGCTTCTAGAGTCATCAGTCGCCGTGGCGCTTTACGACCAGTCAGTAGCTCAAACTGCGCAATTGCCTGCTCAATGACATTGTCAAGTCCATCTACCAGAACCCATGGCCGTCCAGTTTCACCGCGGAAACGACGCATTTGACGTAAGAGTGGAGTCTCCAGAGGTTTATATGCAAACTATGTCCCGTGTCAGTAAGCTTATTATTAACAGGTAATTATTAGTAGAGTTGCAGCGGGATGGGAAAGGACGGAGAAAGAGGAGGGAGAGGAAGACTTACTTCTAAGACCACCCCACCAGTAGGGCTCTCAAGCCATTGCATCGGCATCTCGAAGTTTGCCGGGGGTTCATCTTGGTCGGGGTCGGCAGGTACACAGGACGCAATCAAGCATGGATGACAAGTATCTGACGGCCACTCATCGTGCAATGACTTCAGCACATACACCACTTTAGTAGAGCCAACCTGCGATGCAGCCCATGAATTAAAGTGATGGGCTACATTTTCGGCGCGGGATAGGGTGCGGTTGTATATGAAGATCTTGCGGCATCCTAGACGAAGCATGGCATAAATGGCAGCGCGCCCCATGCCGCCCGCTCCAATTACCAATCCAGTCGTTTTTAGCGGACTAATAGCATTACGTGGGGAAAGATTCCGATTTATGCAGGTCATGATTCCCACCCAGTCTGTATTCTCACCATACCAGCCCAGTACGGGTCCCGCCTGATTGCGACGGCTAGCCTGTTCTTGCAGGGGGAACATCGTCCCATCCGCCCGTGCCCGCAAAGGCATAATCGTGTTGATTGCCCCGATTGCTTCTGCATGTCGACTTTTCGAGGAAAGCTTTTGGAAAACCTGCACCCTCCATGGTTGGACCACACTAGCACCTCCGAAATGCGGGTCCCGGCCCAGCTGGTCTAGAGCCGCGAGAGAGCGGGATTCGGGTATACTGTAGGTGTGGCTCATGCCACAGTGGTGGAAAGCGGCATTGTGCATAGCTGGTGAGAGACTATAGGCCACGCTAGCCCCAAGAATATAAAATTGAAGAGGGTCCAACACATAACTTTGAAACAACGCCTGTACCGCATCCCGTGAAGTAATCACAGGATCTGTTCTATTGCCCGCGGGCCGCTTAATCGCCGGGTGGGTGACCGAGGTAAGCGTTGAATTGAAAACCTGGGACGTACGTCCAAGGCTACCTACATTGTAAGCAATGATAGGTGGATGTTCTCCTGGTAGAGACTGGATTTTGTTTATGAATTTGGCGACAGCCGCATTATCTTCGCGCCCCGCTGCTACTTTGAGAATGCGAACCAGTTGACAACCGAGCTTCTCGGCTTCAAGATAGAGAGACAGGCACGATTCGTCATCCCACATTACATTGGACGACGGTTCGAATACATGCTGGCCAATAATCTTAGTCCTGCCCCTATTCCGGCTGATTTCGACTAACAACAACTTGTCTTGATCGAGGTCTATAGCCAGGTATTCCACCGCTAGTCGCAAGCCGTGCTCTGCAATCTCGAGATAGAGGCTGCGCAGCTGGACTGGGGAGAGCGTACCACTGTCGATTCCGGAGGTCGAAGCGTCGATTGAGAATATAATCGGGATGCGAGCACTCCTGCGGAGTAAAGAAACCTGCTTGCTCACAGTGCTCGCCATCACTGCATCCCAGCGATCCACACAGAGCTCGATGGCATCTCCTCCCGACTCGAGCTCGCACAAATTGACACCCTCTTGAAGCATTTCAGAGGTCCGAACGAAGATAGCATGTGTGAAGGAACGATTTTCAGGAGGGGTTTCCAGCAGTACGAAGGGAGAGTCATAACTAGAATGGTCGACATCTGCACCAGTGATAAAACGCACAAATCGAGTAAAGTCCTCCTTAGCCTCTTTGAGCTTGAACGAATACCCAGCTGATCGACGGTCGGATGTTACTTCGTCCAGTTGAGTTGACATACTGGAGCGGTCCTCGATATTATAGAACTCAAAATTCGAGCACATTCGATGCAGGGGGTCCCCCTCACAAAGCAATTTGACAGCCTGGTCTCCCAATCCTAGAAGAGATTGAATGCGGGCCATATCACGAACGACATACACGACGGGGTTGGTCGTTGAATATAGACGAAGGTATTCCTGTACAGGACGAGTGAGACTCCCTAGACCACATTCGATTATACAGTGCGATCGATTTTTGTCGAGCATCATCTTAAGAACCTCGATATCACGCTTCTGAAACTCCTGGCTTCCAAAGCGTTTAAGATACTCATGTCGTGTGAGCCCAGTAACCTGCTTGAAATAGTGGTCCTCGGTGATGAAGCGTCTTTTCAACGCCGTTGCCGCAACAAAGCCCAACGAGCGCTTCCCACAACCTCGGATCCCAACTAGAACTAAAGAAGCATCGGGACTGAGGTTACGGCGACACTCGCAACCTAGGGACTGAGACATAATGCCGACAGGCGATATCTGTTGGGCCTGATGCCTTTGGTGGTAGACTAAATTTAGGAATCCGCGGAAGATGAACTGGAAGTGGGCGTCTGGCAGTTTTAACTATCTTCAGCGAGCAATCATAAGTCGAACCATGATTTAGCTTTGCGACAGGTTGACTTAAGATGGTTGACCTGAATCCACTATACGAGTTGGATAACGAGATAAGGGTGTAATAGATAATCGGGGCGCATATGCCTTGAGACAATGCAACGATTCACAGCGTGCATGCTGTGACTGTAAAAGGAGCCCGTTGTACAGGAGCAGTCGTTGGTGGTGGATATCCGCAGCTCCAATGATCACTCAGTTAGCACTAGGATCGGTCTCTGGGTGATCGGGTATATCAGTGTATTCCTCTGGTAAAATGGCTATCCGAGGAACGTCACCGCCTTCCCCCAGATCGTCCGGTAAATGTCTTAGCCGCCGCAAAATCGTGACATGATCCCTCGTGTCAAAGCTTGAATTGTGGATGGATATAGTATGTGGTGAACTTCAGCAAAAGTCTATTATAGGACAACCAGAGCTTGAAGGTCGAGATTGAAAATGACACGGCACGGTATTCGTAGTTCGTTCTTCGCCATGGTTATCGAGAGCTAGCTCGGCTATACGAATGTCAGTACTACACTCTGAAAAGTACGTATTGTATTATTCAGGAGGTATTTTGAGAACTAACTACTAGTTAACTGCTCGCCATCGTCTTAACTAATTTTTGGCAGGCCGTCAATGCCACTACAGGGCTCTCCAGAGTCCAAACTGGACCTTTGGGATGATTACCGATTCGGGATGCCGTGGCGGTGTTGAGTTTTAAATCCTCAGGGGAATTGTCCAATGAGTGACGGATGGCAGTCAGCCTCTGAGGAGGGACTCCATATAAGTAGGTCGCTTATTTGGCTACTTCCTACCGTTGTGGGGATGGATGATCCCCACCACTCACACCAAGTCACCGATTATCGGCAGTTGGTGCGGTCCTGCGTTCAATCGTGGGGACATCATGTGGGGGGAAAGTAATATCCAGGCTGACCTGATCAGGAATAGTTCACAATCCTCCTCCATGGTGGTATCGGAAGGGTACCGTCGGAAGGGATCCGTCTCTCAGTCTCATGTCGTTCAATCCACTTCCCGATATTCGCCCCGACCTCTCTCTTCGCAAGAGCCGTTGACTACTTCCTGCCTCGGGATGGGTCTGGTGGCCATTTTCACTTTAGATCTGGAGGGACCAAGGAAATGCGTATGATTGATCAGATCATTCAAACTCCTTGAAGTGGCTGTGGTGATAGATTTGACTGCCTAGAACTAACTCTCTTTAACTTCTACACTCTTTGCTACAACCTGTTTTCACCGCCAAGTCGCATATATACGGCATACATCCAAAGGAAGAGTTCTATGCCTGCAGTATTACTGGTGCCCTTCCCGACGCTATCGAGTTTACTACTAAAAATCCATCCTTCGCCAACGTCCATCATTTTTGCATTCATCCGTCAGTGGTCTCCCAATCAGGTGTTCTCCCGTCGATCCTCCTTCGCCCTGCTCTACATGGCATGTTATTTCCACCATAAGTAATCCCTCTCCAATGGACGAGGGCCCCGATCCAAGAGCTCCTCGGCGCAAGAGGGTCTCCAGAGCCTGTGACAGATGTCGCAGTAAAAAGGTTGGTTTGTCCCGCGGCATGGTCATTACTCCTCGCTGCCCTATCATACCATGCCAGTATCTCCCTCCAAACCAATTCACCATATTCGCTGCTTTTTGGGGCTTTCTTGGCCTTTTCCTCAGAGTTGGTCTACATGTTACTCGGTGCAATATTTGTAAAATGACATCGAATCTGACGCGATGGCAATCTACCTTAGGACAAATGCGACGGCCTGCGCCCCGCTTGCTCCGCATGTCAGGCTTCAGGCCAGACATGCTCATACGATCCTCATGCAAAAAAGCGCGGACTTCCTGAAGGTTACGTCCGAGGCCTGGAAAAACTCTGGGCTCTTTCGATATGCAATATTGAAGGCTTTGAAGACACAATGCTCTCATTGCTGGGCACCACAGCCGAGTCGACAGGCCGGAGAGATAGACTCATGCGTCTCTGGGCCGACGATGGCACCTCAGAAACACTCCATGAATCCTGGAAGACGAGCCGCCTCTATGGCGCTCTTGAAAAGATGTTGTCAAGTTCCGATACGTTGACGTTACAAAGCTCCAGCAAGCGACCCCGAGAGGAGCAAGAGGCTTTAGGAAATGAATGGGGGTTTCGCATAGATCGCAGCCCAAATTCTCTAACTTCTGTAGGCCCTCGTGTGGTGGAGTCCTCTGCTTCTTCTCCTCGCGCTAAAAGGACTCGATTGGCTCTTCCGACTGTTTGTCAGCCTGCCCCCGTTACCACTACCAATGGATGTCCTGACTTACAATTACCACCTCAAACCTCTCAATTGTTGGACATGTATTTTGCCGTCACCCATTCCTGGTTCCCTATCGTAGCAAAGCACAATATTCTCCGGGCATCCTACCTCTATGCAACAGCACCAGTGTCCATTACACAGGCGGCTCCAGGGTCTGGCGACCACGCTGCACTGTGGGCCCTCATCAGTTATACGACTTCACAATCACGGACAAACCAACAGAATGGATCATCAAAGCTCCTTGCTAAAACAGAGGAGTATTACGCGGTTGCTCGACGTTTGATTCCTTCGGAAGTTGAACATTATGAGCTAGGACATGTGCAGGCACTTCTCCTGCTTGTATTGGTGAACATCGGACTCGAGAAATGGACTGCCGCTTGGCTGCTGACAGGTCAGGCTGTCCGCATGGCTATTTCCATGGGCCTTGGCAAAACTACAGACGTTCGACGATCTGATGAATTGAGGCAAGGCAAAGCAGTCTTTCTTGGGTGTTTTGTTATCGACTCGTTGATATCATTTCGTCTGTCCCGGAGACCTTGCATGCAGCCACGGGACCTTACCACTGTGGGCTTGTTAGAAGAAGACGGCTTGGAAGAATGGAACTCATGGGCGGATGTTCTGCCAGCCACCGGAGCGACGGGCCAAGCGAAGAATCCCCCCCGACGTGGTCCTCTTCTTGCCCTAAGCTGTTTCAACCGCTTAGTTGAGCTGGCTAGCGTATTAAACAAGATTGCACAAGATACTATAGTCCGGCATAATGCACATGCTTTTTCGCAACAGCTAGTGCTGGAGCTCAAACAATGGGACGATCGCCTGCCGCTAGGCTGCCGGCTTATTGGTCCCGAGAGTATCTATCCGGAACGGCACTCGAGCTTGCTTCCGCATCAGACATACTTGGGTTTGACCTATATAGCCACACTGTTATGGCTTTATTTGCGCATTGCTCCCCATGAACTCGGACTGCACCGTTCCCAACGGCCTGCTATTGAGGGCGCTAAAAAGCTACTATATCGAGCCCTACCAATGATATCACAGCATCTAGATAACTTTCGTATCTGCGGCCTGCCACCAATATTCGAGGTATCCTTACATACAATTTCCAAACAGGCATTCACGTTACGCAATATGGTTGAATCCGACGCTTTCCCTTTCGAACAATGGGCTGAAGCGCTTCTTCAACGGACAACGGAGCTTTCTCCTTCTTGGCCTGTTTATCATTCGTTGACGACAAATATTGAACAATGGTGTCGCTCCAAGGAGTTTTCCGCGTATTCGCCGGCCAGTTTCCAAAGATCTAGAGACGGTTTACCGAGTGCTGTCTCCCACGGGCTTCCCAATCCCTGTGTGTCTAATATCGCGGAATCTTACCAAGGTACAAATGACGAGGCATCTATGCAACGCGTTGGGATGAACAACTCACATGTGATGGATTACGACTATACCTCTTCCATTCTGGGCATTAGTATTCCCGTGGATGGGCAATATATGACACCGAAGGATTCGGAAATGGAAAATACGGGCCCCTCGAGGGATGCGCAGCTTCAACCACAGCACCAAGCGATGAGCCAAGCGACAGCGCTTCCAGACAAATTTAATCCTTCGAATAGCCTCGATGCTCTTCTTCAACCTACACATCATAATCCACCCACCCCCGACTCTTCGGTATCGAACACGATAATGTCCGGCATGAACCCTATCAGTGACCATCCTATATCTTCCGCAAATACGACGGACCTTAACGCCGGAACCCCGGGTGCCCCTAAGCGCCAAATCTCAACTAGCGACCTAGATTCTATCTTCAAAGATCTCGCATATCTTGATACCACTGAATGGGCCACTAGTCGCGAAGCAGGTTTGAAGGATTTTGGCTTCCTCGATGACTCTACCTTTCAGGCATTTTGTCATGACCCAGATCGTCTTGCAGGCTCTCAACCTTTAGTTCACCCCCCTTCGATCGCAGATATTTGGCCTCCGCCGGGGTTCTTTCCAGAAACATTTCAAGAGTCCTCCGAAGATGCGATGGAAAATTAAGACCTCGAATACTTTCCGTCTTTGTGAATAAATAAGTCAGGTGAGGGTGATATTTCCTCCGATCTACACCTCCACCTTGATCCAGCCGTGCCGGTATTGCTCGTCATCTTTCATGCAGCCACGGTCGCAACCCACACCATCATTTCCTAATACACTAGCATAGTCTCAAGATACCCATTGGTGAGTGTCTCATCTTTCTCCTTATCCTAATTATTAATAGCGTACTTATTTAATACCAAGCTTTTATATTGTAGACCCACCCCCCTGGTACTATGTACTATATGCAATATCTGGCTTGTCATAGGCGTGCCCGTAGTAGAATTTCTGACAACCTAGAAATTTATTCTCACATAAACGCAGGGTTCGTATAGTTCTGTCTTGGTAAGGACTTCATGCTTGTCAAGCAGTCCTTCCTATTCAAGTTGTACCATGAAAGCTTATGAACATCAAGTAGAAGACTAGGGTACCGTTAAGTTTAGATGTATTCCAATCGGGCCCGGTCTCGGACGAGAGGGTATCCCAAATTGATACACAGTAACACATTTAGAGTATTTATATCTAATTCAACGCTTCTGGAACGGCACAGTAAAGAGGGTTCCCCTGTTTGCTATAATTGGTAGCCTGAAAAACATCAACTAAACGTATCTGAGCTGCCTCTGAGGAAAATTTAAACCAGAAAAAAGCTGATAAATGTCGACACCACAAGGATCCCACGCCATGAGCAAACTTAACCAGATCATGTAGACGACAGAACTTGCTCTGGACCGCTTAAGGCTTTCCCGGACCTCACAAAATGAGAGCTGGATATTTCAACAAGTCCCAGTATGGGAGAGTCCGAACAAGGAAAGAATTCACAACCCCATATATCAGAATAACAAGGAAATGGCAGAAGCTACACTGGGGCTTCAATTGAATGAGCCATGATCCAGGGGCTGATGCGATAATTCTTGAAATCATCTCGCATCCCTTCCCACTAGAGATCTCCATCAATCGCTCTTGTTTCAAAGCTCTATATCCTAGAACATCACATTTACGTATGGAATTCTTCCGTATATATTGGTCATTAATCATGTATCGGGTCTCCCTTGAGTAAGGAATAATCAAAGTAGCCACTAGGCCTAGCGGCAATTAGAGAATTGAAGGAAAAGAAACAAAAGACGTAATATCAACTTTCTTTATCCAGAAAATAGCCCTCCCTGCAAGAAGAAAAAAAAATGAAACAATTGCCACTCATAAATCGTTAAATGCTCCAAAGAACGCCCACCCTCGCTATTTGTAGATTAAAGGTGAACAGAAAGAGGCCAGTTGGTTGGGGGGAGGGGGGATAAGCAGACAGAGGGAAAATCGCTGCGAACGCCACTAGTCAGCGTATCACATTCCGAGAGAGAGAGGACATGAGCCTAGCCAGCCCGAAGTCCATGTAGAAGAGGGGAGGAAAGGGCGTCCCTTCATAAGATAGGGACGTAAGGTGATTGTTATTCTCTTAAAATTGGCGGTTATAGGGGCCAATTACCGCCGCCAGCCCACGTTCCATATTACATGTGCGATATCCTTAGCAGTGTTGACAGTATCAACCACTCGATCAAAAATACTAGTATTGGCGGATTCCGCTTCATCGTATGAAACGCCCGAAGATGAAAGGCAATGTCGGTCAAGTTCCGCATCATCTTCAGGGTTAACAAACCACGGCCGACTTCGATCAGTCGAATCATATAGTCTTTGCGTTGGTTCCCAATTGAAATCTAAATCATTATCTGCTTCGTCTAGAAAGAAGTTCGCCGCTGGTTCCGAGGCTTGAGCTATCTCAGTAGAGGGAGGTAAAGAATACGATGAAAAATAACCGGACCATCGGTTGAGTATTGAATCCACTGGTGGCTCCGGAGTATCGCCCCGATATTTCAGTGTGGTAGACGGAAGTGGTGCAATGGTCCTGTTGTCACTGCTAAAGCTGCTTCGCGGAGTAGTACTCCTCTCGGCTATCGATGTTTGCCATGAGCTGTATCTCATCATGACAACACCATCCTCCGAAGATGAGTCATCGTTCATCGTAGGCCAGTCATCATCATCATCATCTTCTTCTTCTTCCTTTGCCTCCACTGCGATACACTGCACTACTTCGTTGTTGAAATGTATATGGCGCTTTTCGCAGGGCGAGTCTGCCCCCGAAGACCCATTGATTGGCGTGGCAGTGCAGGACGTTCGTGAATAGCCCTCGGAAGGTTGACTGAATGTTTGACCCAGTTGTGACGGGTAACGATAGAAGGACGGTCTATTACGGCTGACCTCCGCTTCCTGTGCCTTCAAAATGGCACCCGCATGTTGTAAGAGAGTATGCTGGGATAAGGAACGCTGCAATATTGTTTCAGAAGCTGTCCTTTTCTTTAGTATCGGCTTTCTATCAGTAGGCGTTTCAAGGCGGCTTGGTGGTGGCGAGACATTGGAGACAGTCTTGCGCCTCCTACACGATTTTAACGGACCATACAGCCAGGTCACGTCGTAGTCCTTCAGCCTAGACGCATGTGATTAAACACAGGGAAAAAGCAAAGCTAGTTGAAGGAAGTACTAACCAGTTGAGGGTTTCCGGCGATACCGTTCCCCGGTTAAGCTTCAGTTTTGCCCAAGTCCTCCATGACGCATTCTCTAGCCTGACACTATGATCGTATACTTCCCGTCGGGCAACCACATATCGCCAAGAGGCCCATATATCCTCCTCTTTCCATTCATGTGCGAGGTAGTCAACGTGTCTCGATGGCTCTTCTTCAATCAAACTGTCGTCAGCCGGTCTCGGCAAGTTCACAAGGTGCATGTCCATTGATGACTCGGTTGAGGCTTCGCTAGGAGCTTCAGGTGTTTTTGGGGCGCATGGGCCTGCATCATATGAGGGCAGTATTATCTCATTGTCATCATCATCACCACCACCACCACCATCATCATCATCATGATGTTTCCCATCACGTACATAGAATGATAGACTACCAAGGGTTGCAGGAGTTGGAAGCAGATGACCAGCCGCCGTTCCGGCGAAATTGGAGGAATCGGGAAGTGGAGAAAGCGCTGAGGACACAATTGAGCTCGGATGATCTCTAGAGTAATCACTAGCAGGCGATTTTACTGTGGTCACGTCCGAGTCTTCCAAGAAGTATCTTTGAGCGATGGGGCACCGTAGAGGATCGGGGGAAAGTCGTGTGTGCCTCTCCTGTGAGGCGGAAAGCACGGCAGCCATCTTCACGGGGAAATGAGAATCATTGGAGTTAATGTGTTTGAAAGAACTGTTTTCCCCCCTTCCTCGTTGCTTCCTTGGTCGACTAAGAAAGTTAAGAATGACGAGAGAATGAAGAAAGAAAGATTGCCGGATGCCAAGGCGATTGATGAGGCTGCATGAAGTTCCTCAACGAAGAACAAGGGATCGGCAGGATGATAGAAGTTTCAGGACCAGAAGAGCATTTTTAAGGAGGAGAGATGGAGTAGACTTAAATGGGGCGGAGAAGCACGTATTCGGAAGATGGGATCAAGAATAGCCCAAAGGTAGATACAGCTCGGCACAAGCAAGCTCGATGAATAAGAGTTGCCTCTCTCTTTTTTTTAGAAAAGAAAAAAAAAAAAAAAAGGATTTCCAAGAGTGTCAAGCGGGCCCTTTGGGTAAAACCTTTTGGGAAAGATCCGTTCAGGTAAGGAATGTTGTGTATGGAATTGTAATTTATTCTGTGGTTCAGTTGATCAAGTCAGTAAAAGAAGAAGGGACAAAAGAAAGGGAAGAAAGACAAAAGCCATCCAAAGGCAATGGCAAGGAAACTATAATAAATAAGAAAATCCAAAAGAGAATGAAAAAGGACTTACTGCTCACGGACGCCGCCTGGTCTAGATTGTTCAAGATAAAGAAACGAAAAAGAAATGATGTAGTGATTTTATTCCCATAATACCATTCCATGCGGAAGCGGCGATCTGACAAGCTTTCGGTCCAATGAAGTAACACCACCTCGTAGTAGGGAGTGGTGGGAGAGAGACTGACGAATAACAGTAGTAGTAGGGGTAGTGATGGAAGATGAAGAATTTACTTTAATTGGGAGCAGATAATAGCGGAAGCAGTTTGTTTCACAAGTTGATAGTCGATGGCAAGATTTAGTGAAAGGATGTAGTACTAGTACATACATACATTCATTCATCCATATATAGTAGTGGTAGTAGTATATATAACAAGGTATCGAAGGCGAGATGGAAGGGGAAGGGGAGTGAGTACCTATAAGGTAATGACCATACGCAGAGTGAGACCCGAAAAATAAAAATTCGAAATCAAGTCAGAAAAGAAAAAAGAAAAAAAAAACTGTCAGGGAAAAAAAAAGAGAGAGAAAGAGAACCAGGCAAGGTTGCCACCAGGCACTTGAGTTAAACTTAGTTTACCGCATTGGTATTTTTATTACCATGCGCCTGAACGGTGGAATGGAAGGAAATGATTGGTCGGAGCATGGATAGATTGGGGCTCCACTATGAAGACGGTGATTTGTGCCCCCTCTTTGAAACCACACCTTCAAAGGTGGAGTTTAACCGTCCAGACCGTTTTGGATTTCTCGTCATTCAGAACTGGATCAAACCCCATGGAGAAACCTCCAGACTCTTGTGAGAACCTCAATAGAACCGTTGTCTAGATCCTTTTAGTTCGGTTTTTAAGACCCTCCTACTGCGGATCATCATCTTTCCTGTACGTGTACATAATTCTTGTTTGGTTCTCTATATCAATTCATTAATATAGCCATGTATGTATGTGTTTGTATAAATTTTGAGAGAGGCTTTTTTTTCCCCTTTGCCCCTCCCCCAATCGATGTATAATGCAATCCGTATTGATGGCAAAGAATGGGACGTGCGTTGCACCCCCATCACCACCACCACCTTAACGTTAAGGCGTCTATTCGTACCTAATCTTGTTTAATCATGGCTACAATTATTCGTCTGAAACGTAATCCTCTGTGTATCATGATAATTATATCTGGCTATCAGGATCGTAAATATCTAAGGTCATTGGTACATCATTTTCGTGGTCAACGATTGTGGTACTGTCAATATCTTAATTATTTCAATCTTTTCTTTTACTTCCTTTTTTATTTTTATTTTTATTTTTATTTTTATTTTTATTTTTTTTCCCTTTTGCTCCTTTTGGAAGTGCCATGGTTTTATCTTAGATATACTTTGCCTTTCGCACAGAAGGGAGGGGGAGGGAAAAAAAATCATTGCTGCAGGGCGTCATGGATAGCTCGGATTCCAGATCTTCGGCTGTGAGTAAAAAAAAAGAACCTCTTACGTTCATTCCGAGTACCGGCCAGACGGCCTAGCCTGATTAGACGGAAGTTAAAATAAATTCCGCTATCTAGTAATTTATAGACCAAGAGAAGGGCGCCCACTTTTGTCCAAAATACCTCTTCGTGTAGTAAGTACTCTCTGTGGTTTGATGTATTTACTTCGTACTCACATTTTGATATTTGCGCATTCCCCCACTCTCGGAGCAACACGGAATGTCGTCACCTGGATACCCGAACGTTAAATTATAAGATGGCAAAGAAAATCAATCTAGATGCACAGCCGTTGCATGTTGACAACCTGCAGATATACTACTACTAGTCGCAGGCAACTAAGAGGCCATTGCCCTCGGGAAATGAAAGGGGAAAGTGGGAAAAAGGGAAAAAGAGAAAAAGGAACGACCCTAATCTTCCCGATACAGTTGTTTCGGGTGGTGGCAAAGAACACCATCTGATGCTGAATCGTTCTGAATATGAGGCTTATTCCAATTACCTTATGGATACAGCACTACTACTGGATCTAACTACCTGCAATCAATCTTGTCGATATACTTTATCCACCAAGGTTACAGTACATACATCATACATAACATAACATACGTATATACATACACACATCCTACCCCCAGATAAGTTCAAATCTAGGCTCGAGGATCCGAGCGCTGCTAATCGCACCACTACTAGTCATCTCGTTACGATCTTTCGTGATGGACAAATTAACTTCCTCTTTTAGGTAACAGGTAAGAAAAAAGCCCTCTCCAAGGTCAAAGTTTGTCGAACCGAGGAAACACAGCTGAGGTGGCAATGGATATAACCTATATGACTTAAAAATCTTTCCGAGTCATTACCTATCGGCCTTTATCAATGCTGAGCATTGAACCTGTTTCGTTTGCGTTTATTCTTTTGGTTCCTTTCTTTCATTTTCTTCGACGTAATAATGGCTTGTTAGCTCAAAAGCCCCTCTCGATGACGATGTTGAATAGCTCTGAGGGTGATTGAGAAACAGGGGTAAGTAAAGTACTCGCATATCAGACCCGATAGGATTAAAGTAGTCATTCAAAGTGCATCAAAAAAAAATCTCTGACAAGGGTTAAAACTATTCTGGATTTTTTTTATTTAAATTTTTTTAGGAGGGAGAAAGGGCTCTTACAAAAAGTTGTGTGTTCTAGGGAGTTAATGCGAATTGCTTCGGAAGACCAGATGCTAACGAGCAAGGAAGAAAGGAAGGTAATGCGGAATGGGGTCAATTGTACTATACAGAGCTTCCGCCTGTGCGTATTGGTCTAGATAACGCAACCTCGGGACCTTGCTACGTCAGCTTGGCGAGAGAGTGGGATGACTCGAACTACCGATATCGAGAGAGAAAGAGAGAGGGAGAGAGCGAGATCTTTTTTCCTTTCATTCAAGTCATTCGAAGCTCTCATAAAAATGTACTATCTATCAGTCCACCCCTTCCTGCCCAATAATCTCCGTTGGTGCAACCTCGTTCTGACTCCACCTGCAGCAACGGCTGGTTAACATAGATACTAACCCCACTGCTGTACTAAGTACTACTAGTATCGACAGTTAGTTCTAGTGGATCCTCCATGACAAGATGAGTGTCTGTGTCAGTGACTAAAGCGCAAACCTTGTCGATCACCTTACCAGCACTAGGTATCTGAGGATCTACTGATGTCCTGGCGGGGAGGTACACACCAAAAAGGACCGATGTTGTATGGACATACAAAGATACATATAGATTGTGTTGATAAAATATGCAATCGATTGAGATATCCGCCAACAACAACAAAAAAATTTTCTCCCTTTCATCCGTCCATTCATTTAGTACCTACTAATGTAGGAAACTAGTAACTAGCTAGCCAACTCAGATCAATGCGCAAACGGTACACTTTTTCACCGTCGCGCAATATGCAACCTAGAAAAGCAACTAGTTAGTAGTGGCAGTCCGCGCGATCTTTAGATCACCATAGAAGGCCCGTCTCAACTCACCGAGGCACTGACGGCGCCTAAGCCCCGACATGGTGGTTCTGAGACCAGAAACTGGCGCCCGTGCTCCCGCATCTCTTCCCTGTTAGCCTTTCCTGGTTAAGATGGCTCACAGGTTACCCAGTAGGTGACACCGAGGGTTTGACAACTATTCCCCTGGATGAATCTTGATTGTGAACGGAACGGATCAGACGCGGAGAAATCCTGTGCCGTCTCAGCCCAAACCGATTTTACAGCCCACCAACCTATTCCCACACACTGGGGAGGTCTTGGAAATATTTTGGCTACCTTTAATTTCCTTGGCATAGTGCGCTCGGTTCCTCTACTGTGTAGTGCGTATTGAACAAGTGTGTGGCTCGGCCTTGAAAGATCCAGTTGATCTTGATTCAAGATACGACAGTCTAGACCAAACAAACACCCAGCAGTCCTATCACTCCCAAAGTAGCTGACACCTCGTTACCAATTGGACCAATCCCAGGTCTAAATAACTTAAAGCCAGTCAGTGACTAGAGTGGAAACACTACAATGCAGTAGCTATGGGGATTTAGTTCAATTCCGAAGTCTATAACACTTAAGTATCAATGGGAGGGTCTCTGCCTAGATGCCAATATAAGTGTGGTTCAATCTGAGTTCATTCGAGACGCGATGTGACCCTTTTGAAGGGCATCTTTGCTTGCTTCGCTATGCAATAAGCATAAACCCCCCTTTGAAAACGGGTAGATCCTCTCTTTACGACTCCTAACCTAGGCACGGTGCCCAGAATTCTCAGAATGACTGCTTCTTCTACAAGTTGTACTGCTAAAGCCATCCAGACACTTGCTTCAGGCAAAGCTTTGATTGCGGTGGAAGAAGATAATTTGAGACAAGTAGTTGAACTCTCCTATAACCCCAACATAGCTCGTTTACTCGACGCAGCCATGCAGGCCGGACCACTCGGATGATCTTGTAGCAGCATATGTGGCGCTAACATACTTACTACGGGAGAACATAATGGGTTCAGACCAGAATTGAGAACGTACATATGTGCCCAAATAGCCTCCTAAGCCACTAGAACCTATGTACCTCGATCAATAGTTGTGTGTCATGTCCAAATACTCTATCTCTAGCCTCAAGATTTAGGATTCGTCTCTCAAGGTAATGGGTAAGTATACGCGATAAGTATTAGTCTGCAGTGTCCAGAGATTTTCACGCTTGGTGGACTAACAAAACTTGTCAGGAGTCTTTAATGGAGTAAAGAGGGGAGGGCCGAGGCCCGCACGACATAATCCCAATTTGACGGCGAATCTGTGAAACAAGGAGAGAAAATCGTATGAAAGCCTTGGAACGGATCAGTAAAGCCACTCAAACAGTAGAGTCAACTGTCTTCTTCCGCGCTCATTTCTATGGCTTAGAAACCGACTCTATACTAGTTACCGAAGCTCAGAGGCAACAAGCATTCACTTAGGTAGTAGGTGTGGGCAATGCAATCAGGTTCACACAATAGTCAGGCCTCAAAAATGGTAGATTAGTCTAGATAGGCGAGCTTGAACTAAAAATGGCGGATCTTGATGAGACACACGAACATACGGAACACAATCAGGCGAGATCTCCTTCTGCTTGACAGTCGCACCTACCATATAAAAGGACGACAGCAATGCCATATTGGTACCATAGGCCCACGAACACCAGTGTCATCAAAAAATAAATCCAGCACCTCACGCTCTCGGTTGACATTGCATCTCAAATCCTACAAATGCAGGTCCCATTCACTAGAACAGGGTCTAGCAGTACTCGAATGTGATCAGTCAGAAATCTATGCTTCAGTGAACCTAATATACATATGATTTCCATAATTGTGACACAATAACAGCCTATATGCCTTCTCCTTTTGGGGGGGGGAGGGGGGGCGGTACTTGCTTACTTGTGCGCTGGTAAGAACGGCTACCGCAATATAACGTGGATATGTGTTGTTGATTGCTTTGCTTCTCGGAAATCTCTGTATGCCAGCTAGTAGCGCCGACCGAATGTCAGGGTTAGTTTAGCGATGAAGCTCAAAACGACCTCATAACTACGGTTAATTTTTTGACTTTTCCAAGGTTAGAAAGGGCTTTTCCCTGAATGTCTTATCCAGGGGTACGATAAGTGTACCTCCCTTAAAGAGTTGATTAGCTCTACACTCAGTACTAGGGCTTTCAAGACGATGTGCCTACGGATCCCTATTACAATGGAGCCTAAGGGAAGACAGGATGATTAGTAGCATACGGCATGTGGAAGAACCTTTGTACCTTTTTATACGTTTTAATAGTACCATAAACTTATCAAAATCCAACAGGTATAAGCCAACAAGAGCGCACCAGTTCTTGCAGCAAGCTAAAGCTCTTCGATTGAGTCCTTGGTCAACGATAGTATACTATCAGGTATTTTAATGGCACAATAAAAACCCAAGGTCACATGATCTGATGGTCGATCTATACTATAAGAAGTTTAGTGCGGTTACGACCAGTCCAACCCCGCGGCGATATCGCGTACACTGGGTTTCGATATCAATTCTACCCGCAAATCAATCATTTTGCTGCCCATACAACCGACCGGAGAAAGTTCAAGAGAACCTAATAGCCGCTTGAGAATGGCTGAAGTAGCGCAGCCTAACCCTGTTGAAACCCAGGCTCGCCATGTCGTATATTGCGGGGGTGAGTCGCGTCCTTTACTTTGTGTGACGCAATATGAACAGTGAATAGATATCACTGACTTGTTCGATTTTCAGTGTGCACACTGCCTCCAGAGGTATGAAATCTCTTTTTCGTCGTCATAAATTCTCAGGTCCTTTATTCCATCCCCGCTCTTCTTCTATCTCGGCGTGGATTACTCCCATGCCCGGTTGATGAGTAGGAAACACAATAACTTGTAGTTCGACTGATTTACAATTCTCCTAGTACTGTGAGTTCGGTGGGACAGCCAAGAAATGCGAAGAGTGGTTGAAAGACAAACAACCAGAACTGTACCAACGACTCCACTCTGAAGGTATGACAAAAAGTCATTCCAGTATAAGTCCAATGAAGAACAGACTAACAGGATTGCGTTCCTTTGCAGAAGCCATCAGCGCTAATTTATCGACACTTTCTATATCTGCCCAGGAGCGTGCAGCAAAGGACGCTGCTAAGAAGGAGGCAAAAGCTGCTTTAGCTGAAGCACGCGATGCAGAGCGCAAGGCAGCTTCCAAGGTCCAAATCAAACGTGTCGAACGGAACAAGCGCAAGCACGTCACGGTCATCGCAGGTTTGGAAGTATATGGCCTAGAAAATAAGAAAGTTGCCAAGGAGCTCGGGAAGAAATTTGCAACTGGTTCTTCAGTGACACGGTCTGCTGCGGGAAATGAGGAAATTACAGTACAAGGTGATGTGAGTGATGATGTCCAGGACTGGCTATTGGAGGTCTATGGGAAAGAAATACCAGAAGCGAATATTGAAATCATTGAAGACAAGAAAAAGAAGGGAGGTAGTTAGCCAATGATGAAATGTCTTTGGTTGACAGCATAGACGCATAATGTACAAGTTCAGTGTTGCATATTGGGTATCATGTCAATAGTATGTAAAAGTCTCCATAGGTTGTCGAACGAATTCAAGGCTGGCCTTGACAAGAAAGGTAGATCACGAATTCTAGGACTCTTGAAATATCTCCCGTCAGAGTTCGTCGAATATCCTCAATGGATCTTGGCCAGTAGCCCTCGCACCCTGGAGATTAATAGAAGTAGAGGTTGCCGAGTCAGTAGAGCAGCGGGTATCGTAACGAGAAATTAGCTTCGAAGGATACTGAGGCCGCGCATATCCATCTCCAGGGATACCTGTGGCCAGCCAATGCATCCCGCTTTCTTGCTCGTGCACAGGGGCTCCAATAGAGCCATTTATCACGGTCACTGCTTGCGAACTCATGTCCGACTCTGGAGAATCCAGGATAATCCAATTCTGGGCAATAATAGCTACGGCGAGAGTGAGAATCCCAGCTGTAACCAGACCCCAAAAGATACGGAGGCGGCGACTGATTCGCATCTGGCACTCTGCCTCTTTTTTCTCCCAGCGGCCGATTTCTTTCCGCACCTCTTCAAGCCTACAGCTAAGCGCCTCAGCCTTCATTCTTCCTGCTTTCATACGTTCTTCCAGGGCTTCGATCTTCTGCATCTGTGACCGAAAGTCTTTGAGCTCCCTTATTTGCTTTCGAACATCCTGATCCAAATTAACAGTCTCTCTTTCAAGGTCTGTGAAAAGTGTTGATGTCGAATCGGAGAGTTCTTGGAAGGAAGCGATCGTGACGTGGAGAGCGGCGAGTTTCTCCAACAGATTATAGTAAGTATAGTCGAGCCTGCGGGTGATATCTGTTGCAAGGGTGCCGATTATAGAGAGAGCGGACCGTAAGTAGCTGCCAGCGAGCCCGTTAGGTCACCTAGAAGGAACAGGGCATCATATTACCTACCGTTCCCCTTGCTTCCTTCTATATCTTACTTGCCCCAAATCGTCTAGCGAGCGTACCTCCCATCGTCGGATCAGACCCAGGTGATTGTTCTGGTCAATGCCATCGAATATACTGCCCTTTCTACTACCAGTACCCAGCCCCGTAGTAGACTCAGACCCCCAGCGCGACCGAGTTGTCTCCCTCGTTACAGGCCGAAGTAATGTAAGTCCATCATCGGGGTCGCTCTCCTTTTCACGACCACCAGACCACGGAGGCAGTAAGCCCCTGGCGCTAGCGGAGGAGGCGATTGGGTTCATTATCCGTGGGAGCCGCCCGTCACGGGATTTGCTATGCTTATGCTTATGACGTGGCTGGAACTTGGTAGGATCTAGGCTGACAGAGTCAAATGCCAAATGGCGGTGGTGTTTTTCTCGAGGTACCCCTGAAGCCTTTTCGCAATCGTTGTGGTCATGATGTGTTTGTAGGACCGGCGGCTCTCGGCTGCTATCCCAGGCAGTATAATCACCGCCTCTGGGGACCGCAAACGGTCTATCGGCGTTGGACGGGGCCTGTGTGGGAGTGGGTTTGTGGTTCCCGGCAGTACAAGAGCCATGGGTTGTGGACCGATAAGAGGTGAGCTGCTTAGATGGCGACAGCAAAACGGGCAAAGAGCTTCTCAGTGTTGACTCCATTTTCTTTCTTATTACTATTTTTTTTTAATATCATCACTACCCCTGTTATTGTGGCCAGGACAGTTCGGAGGGTAAGAAACTATACTTACATGTGTCACTAGTTAGCAACCTATGGAACCATCTCTATGATTTTGCGAAACACGGCGCCAAGACTGATCGACGCTTGTATTCGTAGTAGTATCCCTTGGAATTTCGAAAGGGATCAACGAGCACCATTTATATCGGTTCGATGGTTACTCTCTCTCTCTCACACACACACACACACACACACACACACGTTTCTAGGAAATAAAGCCAAATCGGATTATCTATATTTAGTCCTACCGGGCCCTACATATCACTTGAACCGAAGATTGAACCATTGAGTGATAGAATGTCCTAATCTTATGGGTACATACGGACATATACATATATATATACATATATTATACACCTAAACTCCTTCTATCGCTTTCCAACCAATGATTTGCACTGTAAGCATTGTGTTTTTATTGCCTGAGGATCAAAGGCAGAACGCGGAAATAAAAAAAGAAAAGCGTTACCCGCCATACACGCCGAACAAATCGTAATCCCGACGATGGTAATAGAGCGTAAAATAACAACAATATGACAAAAAGGGGAGGTATGCAGGGGAAAGAAAAGAAAAATGTGGAAGAAGAAAAGAAACTAAGAAGAGTTTTTCCCACCACAATTAAGAGTTGAGCAATTTGTTGCGCTTTTCCTTGCGCTTCAATCGTTCAACACGTTTGCGATGCATCTTCTCCGCCATCTTCTCGTAGCGTTCCTTCTCCTCCTTTGCAGCCCTACGCTCCTTGATTCTTTGGATATGCGCCTGTGCAAAAATTTCAGTAAGCTCGCGCACACAAGCCCGGGCAGTTCAATAATATTCGTTCTGCATACCTTCCGCTCGGCCTCCTTCTCCTCTTTGAGTTCTCTTTCAAGTTCTTTAACAGCTTCCTGTTGCTTGCGAGCTTCCTGCCTCTTTGCGTACGAGGTCAGACCGGCGTTAGGACGGAATGGCTTTTTAGTATCGTGCCAGTTTTTCCCTGCGGGTCCAAGGCAGGAAAAATTAGCAGGCAGGGTGGGATAAGTGGGGAGCGAGATTCTATTACATACCGTTTTTACGCATACCCTTTGTGGGATCAGCTGGAGTGGCCGACACCGTGGATAACATGGCCAGCAGAAAAAGAAACCAGAAGACCAAGTAGATTGGTGCAAAAATGCGGAACTTGGAAAGGGGTTCTGCGAGAGATGGAAAGCGGTTGATATAATTTTGGTTTTCCTCGGCGGAGGGACTGGCCGCTTTGCGGCCTTTGAAATTTTGAAGAAAAAGTTATCTTAGGCCGATCAGATAAACGGATCTCGGCAGAAGTTTTCGCCCGATGTCCACTTTGACATCTGCAGTGAGGGATTTGCCAGCCACGATTCTTACCCGGCCATTGTTCTAGTTGAAACTATCACCACCACTGCTACAGAAGCTCCCCACTGTTCCCAAAATCCCGCGGCTTGGCTTCATTCTTCATCTACAGGCGATGCTCACTTGCTGATTTTATTGCGCGTGGGTTCGAGCTTACCTAGAAACCCCTCGTCGACTATCACACTACACCGCCACCACTCCCCCACCCACCCTCCTTTGAAATCTTACCTTAAATACTCTTTCCCCCCAATCCTACGCAAAACCATACCATGTCCTGTCGATAGAATTTCTCCTCTCTCACTCTCATCCCCCCCCTTCTTTTTTATTCCTTTTTTTGGTTGGATTGGACGTGAATTCTCTCCTCGTCCCCATGGCGGCTGCAGAACATGCAATCACAATCAAGAATGATATGCCAATGGAGCTCCCTACACTTCCACCCAATCAGGGGGTTGAGGCATTTAAGGACATAGTGTTCGGGTCCGTAAGTAACCCAGCCTGTCGTCCCCAGTAGAACAGTGCTTATGCTAACTATTCACGTACAGACAGCAGGAATGGCTGGAAAGGTCATCGAGTACCCTTTTGATACAGTGAAGGTGCGGCTGCAGTCTCAACCCGATCATATACCTCTTCGATACAAGGGGCCAATAGATTGCTTTCGGCAGTCGTTCCAGGCCGATGGTTTTAGAGGATTATACCGAGGTATCAGCGCTCCTATGGCCGGTGCTGCCATAGAGAACAGCTGCTTGTTCTGGAGCTATCGTATGATCCAAGATGTCCTGAAGTCAACATGTTACTCTTCGACGGACCCGTTGCCATTCTCAGCCTTACTGGTCAGTGGTGCTGCATCTGGGTCCATCACCTCGCTTGCTCTCACTCCTATTGAACTCATCAAGTGCAAAATGCAAGTACCTCTAGAAGGCTCCAATGCAAGGGGTGCTGGTCCACTCGTTTTGGTCGTGTCCATATTCCGTCAAGATGGTATCCTAGGATTTTGGCGAGGGCAGCTTGGGACTCTCATTCGAGAGACTGGTGGAGGTGCCGCCTGGTTTGGGGGCTACGAGGGGGTCTCAGCGCTTTTCCGATCATATCCCACACCCGCTTCGAACTGCAGTTTAGAGCGTCAATCAGCTTCTCTCCCGCTTTATCAGCAAATGATTGCCGGAGCAGCAGCTGGTATAAGCTACAACTTTCTCTTCTACCCTGCAGATACAATTAAGTCCCGTATGCAAACGGAAGATATAACTCGCGGCTCAATAAGTGGCCAGCGGCAAACTTTCTGGGGCGTTGGCAAGGCTCTATGGAAGCAACAAGGACTCAAAGCTTTGTACCGAGGTTGTGGGATAACTTGCGCACGATCGGCACCCAGTTCCGCCTTCATTTTTACAGTGTATGAGGGACTACGGAGTTATTTTGGATAATCTGCCCTATATTATAGACGTTCTTTTCTCTTCTCTTATATTAGATGATACCTATGACCATGTTCGATTTTTTTTTTCGTGTTAGATCTTTTTCTTCTTCTTTCTCTTAACACCCCAACTTCATTATTGTTGTTTTCAAGAGAACTCATCAGGCGTTTGCATGAGAATTGGAAATCCTTTTTTTTTTCTTTTCATATGATTGTTTCTCTTTCTTCTGCTTTCATGGACCCGAGTTCTAGATATTTTGTATAGCTAGTTCGCACCTTCATATAAATTATAAAAGGCACCTTGGGGTGACTAATGGAGATTTACATTCATCCAAGCGTACACCAAGACCTGAAGATCTTGAGGGCATTCCCATACTTGCCTACGGAGTCTCATATCTACATATCACTACAAAGATAGCAGCATAATCGCAAGTGGGGTATGCCTCGTAACTAGCTGCAAGCCGAACGGCATCATTCTGATAGCGGAGCTTCTTTCCACAGCTGACTCAAGCCCCTTCCCCTCTTTATAATTTACAACTATTTACCTGTCGCTCCCCGTTTCTACTAAGAAAATTGAACTACTTTACGCACCAATATAAATATGTCTTCTAAGTCCACCCTGACTACCCAGGAACTCAAGACCCTTGCCTCCAAGGCGATCGCTGCTAAAGCGACGGCCTATTGTAAGTCAGTCGCAATTATGCATCACATACAACTCCGCTCCTTGTTGCCACTTCTCCATATACTGCCCAGTTCCTAAATGTCTCTTAAGGTCCGTATTCTAAATTCCGTGTTGGAGCATGTATTCTCACTCAGTCGGGTGAGTACATCGTCGGTGCTAATGTCGAAAATGCGTCCTACCCTGTTGGCACATGCGCAGAACGAGTGGCATTTGGTACTGCTGTCGTAAGTTGTGAACTCCGTCAGCCCCCTTCTGAATTGCACAGGACTTTCCACCTCACCCAAGATGATCTATGCAGGTCGCTGGATATCATGACTTCAAAGCTGTTGCTGTCGCTACCGATAGTAATCCTCCAGCATCCCCGTGCGGCATGTGCAGACAGTTGTATGTTCGAATCCTCCTCATCCTGTCCTTTCTTGCTTTTTCTTTCCTTCCCTCTTTTCTTCGGTGGGACTGGTATGATAAGGGGCTCACTTTGACGAGTATTTTATTGATGCTATCTTGCCAGAACCATTTACAGTGTTAACCATAAATGTATAGCATGAACGAATTTACAACTCCTTCTTTTCCTGTTTACATGTATGGCTCGGAAGGAACCTACACTATCAAGACAATGCGTGAGGTATGTAACCGCTTTGATAGACGTCTCCTTTGGTGTGTCGTCTGTCTCATTTTCATATCCAAGTGCTCACTGGAAACGTGATAACCCCCACTGGTACTGACCCATGCCCCTTCTACAGCTTCTCCCCGACTCATTCGGGCCGGAAGATTTCTCAAAGGAAAAAATGCAGTCGTCGTAATTACGGTGACCTATTCCCCTCAAAATCCCTTGTGTTTCCCCCGAAAGTTACCTTTTATGTTGCCTTTATTTAGAGGTTTGCATACAACGGCACTGTGTTAGGGAACTTTTGCCACTATTGTTCAGGGATGGGATCTATGTGAATGGCCACTTGGTGCCGTATAAAGCTTTCGGCCAAATTATTATGGTCGACCAAGGTCTTTTTCGCTATTAAGGAAGATGTGCTTCGAATGATACAGATTTGAATACTTGGTTGATAACAATCGAATGAGCTGTAGGGTTTCCGAATAGGATCGATCACTTTAACCCTTATGCTCCCAGATGTCGCTTTCTAGGAGACAACTGAATATGATATTGAGAAACCCAATGGAAGTCTCCCGAGACCGCCAAATCGGCTGAACCAGGTTACCCTCTTATTTTGTAGATTCGCCATCTGTCAGGCCGGGGAGGATAATGGGAAAGGCGAAAGGGGAAAGCAGGAGAGGAAGGGGCAACCTGCTTAGAGCAAGTTGATTTAAATCATGGATACAGTGGAGCCTACAACAACACAATATAAATTCATAACACAGTATACAAGACATACTACTTCCGTAATATAACATAAATCATAGAATCACTTTAGAGTTGACCACAAGTAACGGTATGTAAAGGAAATGATCAAGCTTCGTCATCTTCATCCAATTCGGCGTCTTCTACGCCGAGAAGCTCATCCTCATCGTCGACAATGCTAGTATAATCGCCTCGGCGCGCTGCAAATGAACCGCGAGATGCATAGGGCCTTGAATAGCCCCTGCCTCGTCCAAGGCGAATAAACCCACTAGCGCTACGCGACAAACTCGCAACTAGAAGCGGAAGAGCTCTGGCAACGGCTACGATGCCTGCCACAATCGCAATTGGCACTGTGACAAACAAAGAGTTTCGCGACAGGAATCTCTGCGAGGAGCCGGCATCTTCGCCAAGGCGAATTTGTCCAAACTTGCCATCCCACCTACTATAGGCATAGTAACAAGCAGCTCCCGCCGCAGCAAGAGGGGTCACGATGGCAAAGAACAAGCCCACACCACTTATGCCGTGTTTTTGCTTATACTCCTCCTCCTTGTTAGGGCAGGGTTTGGATACAAAGTGGTCCAAGTTCAGACCGCCTTGGCAAGTTGTTTGTGGAATGCGACGGTATCCGGTTGGCTCCCAGTACTCGATTATGTGAGGGTCCTTTTCACAGACTTCCATGGCATTTGGCTTAGGAAGTCCGGGAACGAGAGCACAGCTACCATCGCTCTGAGGTTCATAGTTGTAATCACTGACCAGCGTTAGTCTTCGCACACTATTACCGAAGGCACGGAGGAATAAGCAAAACAATTTACCATTCATAATCAGCTCTCGTGCAAGTACAGTTCGTTCCGATGCTGTGAACGTGCGATTCTCGCCAATCGTTCCAACATTTGGCTGACGGCTTTTTGCGATGATATTGTTCACTGTGGCCAAATAGGCAATTATTCTCTTGGAAAGGGTGCTTTGGCTCCCAGGTATAATAGTCATCACTATCCCCTTGGTTTTCATCTAACAGGCATGGTCTCGGGCGGACCCCACTAAAGTCAATGTTGAAAGTGGCGAACTTGTCTTGAACTTCAGAGTTCGATACTCTAGCCCAGAGAAGGAAGTTCTTTGAAGTATCGGATGGCACAGTTGAAATATCGCTGATCCGCACTTCTACATCCGAAAACTGAAATTCTTCCCAGGTATCCCCTTCATCAAGGCTGTAGTGTAAAGTTTTAGTAGGCTTGGACTCGGGCACGATAACAATAACAGAGCCGGAGTCACCGTATTCCCACATGTATTTCCCTTTCTTAGCGGACTTCCAGCTAATCCCACCATCAGTTGTGATGAACGTATCCGCTTCATCTCCACCGGCTAGATGGTCACCCACATTACCGATAGCCATCATTAAACCAATTGATGATCCAGAAGCAAAAGTGTCCCGTTCATCTTTGCGCTCTGTATAACCATGGAGATGGAGTGAGCAGTCATCCGTTCCTTTCCCTGCAACAACCGAACAGCCAAAACTCTTGCCATCCGCGTCCTTAGCTGGAGGGGGAAGTAACATCCACTGTGCTCCATCATTATGGGTGATCATAGTCTTGAGCCTTTTTGGCGCTTTCTTCGAGACTTCGGCTATGTTGCTGACGACGTTTACAACAGCCACCCCCTCTAGACCCTGCATCTTTTCAAAGTCGACATAGCCCAGACTGTTTCGGTTGACTGCATTAATGCTAAGAACATACGATGTTCCGTTGCTATTGCTCTTGATAATAGGGCCGTATTCAGCCCCTTCTGTGCTACTCGCCGTCACATGCAGGAAGACAGCGTGTGTTGAGCTTTCGAGCACGGTATAGGCGGTTTGAACAGGTACTTGAACATTTGGCGGGAACTGTGCTCTTGCGAAGGTCCTACCGTCAACACTCGTGCTAGCTACCAATGACTCGGGGTTTTCTGGCTGTCGCGATGCTACAATGATGAACTCCGACATTGTAGCGTAGTTTATGACATCGTCAAATTTGATCTCGTTATCATTGAAAAAATCATCGCTTGACAGCAATTGCAATCGGCCGCTCTTGCTCTGCTTTTCAAACTGCTCGCAATATACGAGATTTGTACTGTTCGGCCGGGTCTCTCTACTTTCGAACTCGCATTTCTGGACATATCTCAGTAAAGGTTCCCAATTCTCACCATGCCCTTTTTTAATGAAGGCGTCAGAATGGCAGTCACCGGAGTGGCAATCCACAGAGCCAGTCCAGATTAGCCGATCTTTATGCGCTGGATGGAATGCTAGAGTTTGAAGGAAGCGATCTTGGGTGGGCGGAGCCGGAGCCTGAAATGGTTTGAAAGTATGGCCACGATCTTCAGTCCAAAAGCCCTCTTTGCCATCGGTAAGAAGGAATGCCACGTCGCTGCTATAAGGGTGTATATAGACTCTAGTAATTTCTTCTCCCTTAAGCGGCCTGTCCCATGTCTTGCCATGATCATGTGTCACATAGACTTCGTGTTCAGTGTTTAGCATTATGATGGTTTCATCACTGCCGGAACTGCTGGACTGGCGTTCTAAATAATAATACTGCGCGTAGTCTCTTGCCTCGAACAACTGTAAAGTCACTTTGATTTTGCCGTCACTTGATGGACTACTAGCATCCTTGCAAGGCTTTTCGATTTTCTTATCCAAACTCACGCCACCATCTCGGATGCAAGCATTTCCTGGGATGAGCCTCCAACCCGATGGGCCCATGAATGTTTCATCAGGTTTTTTGCACTCGCCTTCCAGAGGGATTGGTGGAGAGGGGAGGACACACTCTTTCCCATCTTCGGTGCGTCTGTATTCGCACTCGAAGTCCTCCGTTGTGCACTTGCATGCTTCAAATATCGGCTCGGGGTCCTTGAACTCCTCGTCCACAAAACAGTTTGCGTTGGCTTTTCTGCGCCTATAAAATTGTTTATGGCCCATCAAACAATCAGGTTTGCCATTTTCGTCCAGTCTAGCCGGCCATTTCTCAAAGTCATCTTCGTTGCATTTCCTCTCATGGAGACCACCTAAGTCGATCGAGTAAATGACATATTCACCGTCTTGACTTTCCTTTACGGAGCCAACAACAATAAATTTCAGACTAGTGGAATCAGGTGTGGTGGTAACCATTGTGGGGTAAATCTTATGCTGGAGCTCAACAGAAGCCCATTCCTTGCCATGGTCAAGGGAGTAATTGATCTTGTCAACCTTACCCTCATCACGCACCGCTATAACAACGGCACCCTGATCCCCGAACTCATACTTGTGGGGATGTTTGAGAGCACGGCGCCAGGTCACTCCCGCATCATCCGAGATGTAGAGATTGCACTCAGCGTAATCTTGGAGATGGCTGCCTGTATTTCCCACTCCCATCACTAGCCCTGGTGCAGGACTGGAGAACACTCGTCCTATATTTGTAAGGGCAGTTACGGAGTGAAGATGCAGGCTTTCCCCGTCCGACTTCAAGGGCTGAAAAGTCCTGCCATCATCAAAACTAATTTTGCTGGTAATCTTTTTTTTAGCAGAACCAGATTCGACTTCCTTTGGATTCTGTACAATGTTGACCAGCACAATCCCTTGGACACCAGCAATTTTCTCAAAGTCGACCATGCCTTCCGAGTTACGATTAGTGTGTTCCATATTGCGGGTGAAATAGGTGCCATTCGAGTTTGAAGTAAAAAGCACGCCCATGCCGCTTCTTGGGCTAGTCAGAACATCCACCTGAAGGCTGTAATTTGTACTCTCTAGCATCGTGTACGCATCCTCCTCTATTCGGTGACCATCGAACTCTGCGCGGTGCCAGGTCTTAGCATCAACTGTCACGTACAACGCGAGTTCCTCAGTCCCTTTAGATTTGGCTGCAGCTACGATGAATTTCTTAACTGCAGCGGTGCTAATAACCCCTGACACAGGCCGTCCTTCTTGAAGCTTGGTCTCCGTGCCTTCAGCGTTTCCACTGAAGTAGTCGTCAGAGTATACAAGACGATTGGCATGTGGAAGCGGCACTTTCAAACCCGGGACGACACAAAACGAACGGTCCTTGATCTCCTCGGCCAAGTTTAGATCTTCGGCAAATTGCGGGTGTCCCACAGCCCAAGCACATCCACCAGTGTTCTCACGCAGCAGCTTGACTGTAGCGAAATCGTCTGTCGTGTAGTATGACCTTACAATGCAATACCGGCCTGCGCATTCCTCGCCCTGGAATATGACTTTGCTGGAGTCCCCGCCATGGAATACAAGGGGATAATGCCTCATTGCTGGAAAGTCGGCAATATTGAATGATTTCCATGTCTTTGCTTGATCAGTTGTAACCCAGTGGCGGCCTTTGGGCCCCAATGCATAGGCCTTTTTATTGTCATATGGGTGCTGTCTGACTAAAATAACATGATGTTTCATGCCACCGTCGTCGCCCTCAACGACTGACCAAGTTTCGCCTGCATCAACTGACCGAAGTAGGTCTCCATTAACCGTGTTTATGAGAACAGTGTCCGTGTCCTCAAAGTAGAAGAGAGAGCTCGGTTTATGATCGATCCTAGTCGGTGGTGCAATTTTTGGCAAACTTGACTTTGCGGCACCGGGCTGTGCGGTGAGTGCCAATAGAAGGCAGCTCACTAGCAGTAGCCATCGAGAAATCATGGCCGTAAGTCTTGAAACATTTGAAAGAACGGCCACAAATACTATGCTTCGGAGCTGGTGCTTCGATGACGTTTTGGCGACGCGGGAGAGAAAGGAATGGAGTGGTCGAGCTCGAATGCGCACTACCTAATTTGTATCGAATAAAATGATAGTGTATGGGTAAAATTTCGATGCTGCAACGCGAATGACTTTAACTAAGAATGTAATGCGCGGTGGATAGCTGCGTGGCCTCAGAGGAGCTCGATGGTCACGTGTAAATATTGCTTATCGAAGCATTTTTTTTGCCCACTTGACCCTAAACACATCATCTAGAGGACCATACACTGATTGAACCCCTAATAATCCCTACTATAGGTCGAAGAAAACAACTTGCTAGGCCATTTTCTGAAGTTATTGTTTGCTACCGAGGTGATTGGCGGAGGACTTAAGTATGAAGGGTAGAGTATTATACTGGTATCTTATTTCATATGTACAAGCAATACTAACGGGTACCGCTGAGTTATAAGAAATTCACAAGAATCATTAATCATCGAGTATGGAAGATATAAAGGACCTAAGCTCAGCATTTCTGCTTTCGAAACTTACGCCACATTTTCCTCACCAGTCCTTGCTCGTCCTCACCGGATCCCCATAAGTGGGAACCATTATCCTCCAGCGGTGGATCCACCCTAGACGGTGGCACAGTCGCCCGAAGGTCGGGTCTTGTTAGCGTCATCTTCAGAGTCATTTCGCGATTACGATCTGGATGCTGTTGGTTGCTAGGACTTGGTGGTAGCAGCCATGACCGGTGTCTTAGATTTGGGCATCCAAACTCTGATGAGCGAGAATTGTACACGACATAAGAAAGTCGAGATACGTTCATTCGCCCCTCACGCTTTTCGTTTGAACCTGATGTATCCTCGTCGAGGAATGTGCCGGTGAACATTTGAGGGTTTCTTTCGAGTTTTGTTGGTATTCGTTCGGCTGGTATGGCTCTCTCATTGTGCACAGCCGGGAAACCAAATTCAATAGCTTCATCAAAGTTTTGAGGCGAGGCCAAGTATACCCGCAATTTAAGGCGGGCCTCGGGATCCTGATAATATTGCGCCGATGTAGCGATACTGGGCGGGGGAAATTGAGGTAAATGGGCTTGGTTATGGGTCGATGACGGTTGAGAACTCGAGTCACGAGCTGCGATATCTATCGGCGCTGTCGGGAACGTTGACGATCGACGCAATGGCTGTATTTTTTGGCGTGATACGGCCGATGTTGATTTGTGACTTGAAACACCTGGGTTAAACGATACTGCCGTTCGAAAAGAAGGCCTCTCCCGAGGCGGCAAGTTCGATATTGACTTGGCAACATGCGTGTGGTACTCATCCAGTCTTAGGTCAAGATCTCCATCCTCTTCAAACCAGCGGAAATCATCGTAGAGCGGGTTGTCCATGTTGGTATCAGAACTTGAATCTGAATCCGAATCCGAATCCGAGAAGTCGAAGTATAAGGTAGATGACTGTGAGATTGCAATGGAGTTTCCACCCGAGGATTGAACTTCAGGAAGCCGATACTGGTAATGGTTTGCTTTCTCCAGCGGGCAGGGCGCTTCACCGGCAGCGTCGAAGAATCGAGTCTCAGATTGCGTTTGATGAAACCAATTCTGTTCTTCTTTGGAGAAGAGTTTTTGCTGGATCTTATGCGGCAATGAATGAAAGCATCGCGAGTCTACTTGGACGGCAAGATGGAGCGAATCGGTTTTGCGGAGCTTATTGGTCGTGCTTAGAAAGGAAGACTTGTGCGAGTGGCACTTCCTATTCTTATTGAGGGATTTTACGGCGGATTTCGGATAGGAGCGACCCTGAATGGTGCAAAAGGGGAGGCGGCGAGGCACTCTAGCCAAGCGGCATTGAGAGTGAAAGCCATCCCAGCGATCACCTCTGGCTAGGCGGAGACGTTCGACATTAGAGAAGAACTATGGCAGGGGATAAGGAGGCCATGTTAGCCACCAAGATCTTAGTGGAGCTCGTAGGAACCATTCTCTAGAATAACAAGCAGACGACTCCAGAGCCCAGTCCACACCATAGATAATAGTTTGGCATTTCGGCTCCAGTAGTCCGAGCGCTAGTGGAATCCATCCACAAATCACCCCCAACTGTCCGCCCTTTGAATCCACAAGAAGAGAGATGGGGAAAAGGAGGCGTGACAGAAGGGTGGGAGTTCGAAAATACTAATGATTTAGAACAGATAGGGAGGAGTGAGGTCAAGAAAGCCGCAATGATCTTCAAATCTATACATGATACAATGATAATTTTCTCTTCACATACCTTCCGTTGCAAGGCTGGAGGCAGAGATTCAAAATCCAACTCCTTATGTGCTTCTGCTTTCATCTTTTCCACTCCCCCTTCTCTGTTCGCTCTCCGGTGCATCTCAGTTGATAAAGATAGGCAAAAGAGTTAGGCGCACAACACAGGGGAGCATTAATATAGGTCGTAAATATAAGTTCGGTGCCCAGCCTCCCGAAAGCCCAGGCAAGCAAGCATGGATCGCATTGTGGGATTTCGCATTCCTTTTTAAAGTCAAAACCAGTGATGTTATAGAGCATCCATCAAGAGGGACCTGTTCCCCAATGATAGGTAGAGTATCTTCTATATGGAGCCCTCTTTCATCCCAGCGCTAAGAATTGCACCACCAGCAGACCGTCCAGCCGAGATTCCCCACTTTTCCCCTCACACAGGAATTATATCAGGCTACTTAGCTTGTGTGCGTGAGCACTAGTATGAAGGATTGCAAGCAGAGCTCAACGCTGGTTGGTTTGTCCTTTCGCGCGCGCGTGCCCATGACACTGACAGTTAAACAGCTCATCCTATAAGGATGACCAGGTCAAGACCTACCGGCTAAGGTGACCAAACTACTACCACCTAACCAACCATATCAATACTCATCTTTATTTGTCATTGGAACATATAGTTATATAGTGCTTGTTTCTTACTATTACTAGTTTATTTTATATTTTCTTGGCACCGGGTTGTCATCACACTGCGCATGGACACACTACACAACGAATCAGAATGATGTGACAGCTGCAGTACTGGAAATTCTCCTCCTTTCTTAGCGCCAGAGTGGATACGCCGAGAGAGAGAGAGAGAGAGAGAGAGAGAGAGAGAGAGATACATATACATTGAGATAGGGGCTACACGAGAGGGGCCAGTTCAGGTATAGACTTGGGAGGGAGGAGGAATAATCACACCTAGGTTCAGATGTGTTCTGATTGCGACTAGTACTTCAGCTGTGAGTAGGTAGAGCTGTGGGGTATGAAATCCGTATTACTGGCATTGGTAGAATGGAGAAGACTGAGAGACTAATTATTCAATTATTCAACAAATACACTGCTTCGTATGTTTGCATTATGCTGACTAGTGGTTGTTAATGTTTCTTACTAAGTATATACATCTCTCCAGTATGTACAGTTGCATTCTAGGAAACCACATATAGCCCTGCAGGAGTGACAATGATAAGATCAAAGTCACAGCCGAAACTATGATTCTGCGTATACCTCGTCTACACATTGTGATCTCCTATGCACACCCACCCCTACTAAAATGCTAGGTAGATGTGATGCAACTGATCAATGGGCAGCATACAAATTTGATTATCTGGCTCTGCATTTCGCCACTAAGCTGTCTCGTTAGTATTTGCGGGCATGGGAGCAATACAACGGTCTCGCCTACTCAATACACAGCGTTGCGCACCGCACTTGGGGGGCAAGGGGTTCGCTCCGTTGCATGGCGACCGCTAGAGCCCTCCAAGGTTTTACAAATACAAGAATAAACCAAATGGTCAAGCGATACTGATTTCTAAGATTAGAGATGGGTTTATAATCCTGGAAAAAGCATTTCATCGCAGGAAGAGCTGACCCCAAACCAAGAAGTTATGTCAGGTTGCCTGCCATGCGTAGTCCCTAGAATAATGAAGCACCCCACAAAAACGCAAACCTCAAAGAACACTGAGAACATTCTGCATCGCAGCTGTGTTGGAATCCTCTCTCCGAGAGACATAAGCGCGGACTTCTTGCACGCTGAGACCAGCTTCGACTTGCCCACTTCCTCCAGCGCCTCGCCCAGAACTCGTCCCAGTATTGTTCCCAGGCCTGGTGCTGCTACTCGCAGCACCACTCCAAACTCTTTCTCGTAAAGCCTCAGAACCTACAACAAAAAGGCTACCGACCTCCAGCAAGACATCCAGCGCGCCGCTAGGGCCCTTAACCTGCTCGTCTATATCCCAAGACTTGAGGAGATCTGCATACTGTGTCATATCTTTAGTGACCATGAGGCCGCCGGGTCCGTTGACTGCGAATCGCTTAAAATGCTCCAGAAGTAAGCTGCGGGTTCCCATGGCTATCTCTGTTAGCAGCTGCCGGAGATTGGAGCCACTAGGCGGTAGTGATGCTTCTGTCATATTATGCACACGGGACAGAAAGGAGCAAATAGAAGCGCAGGTCTAAACAATTATCAGTCAGCGCAGCATATTCTAGTTACCAGGTGGTCATCCAGCTTACCGGTGTCTGCAGCTTCTCCAACCAAGCTGCATTATCTCCTTCCTTGGGCCGAAAGTCATTCTTCCTTTGGCCAGCGAGAAGTTTATAAATCCATGTTAAAGAAGCATCGATGATTTTTTGCTCGATCGTATTGACTTTCTCCTCGATTCGTATCGTTGTTAAATTTGTCTTCTTTTCCATTTCTCGGCGAACAGTGATGCTCCCGGTTGCTAGGGGAATGAGTAATGTGTTTATGCACATTATCATCAAGTTTGCGATCCCGATTGCGTTCCGAACCGCAGGAAGGTAAGCAAGATCAGGTTCTGTTCTTCCTGATTCTTGTGACGTCGCCGTCTCCAGCGCAGCATCAAGACAAACCTCAATGTAGCCTTCTCCCATCACAGAAAGAAGAAGAGTCAACAGGGCCAACATATCCTTGGGGGTTTCGCTGTTTACACCAAGCTCCAAGCCCCGACTAACTCCCTCAGCAAGCCATTTAAGCATTCGCTTAGCGTGTGATATGCTAGGAAGGCCGTCCTCTTCGGTAAGTTTGATATCAGGTCGTCTTAAGAGGTCATTGGCATCCCTCAAGCCCGCCACCTGAAGTAATATCCTTCGCTGTGTCGGTGAGTAATCTGAGGATTCAAGGCGATTGATGTACGCATCCCGTGCAGAAGATAAAAGTTCAGTGCCCGACTTTGACAGGGATGCCATGAAGGTAGTTGCCGCCTTCTTCCTACGTGCATGGAACGTAGTGAATTTGAAAAGCAAAGATGTGTACAGCTCTTCCAATGTCTTTTTCTCTCTCTCAATATAAGATGAACCAACAAAGTAGGGCACAAACAGATCCTCCAGCTGTTGATCGAGGACCAATGCCGTCTGGGCGGAGATGGTATCAGGGTGTTCAGTTAAACCATGAGCCTTTAAATCATCGACCAGAGCGCTGATGTAACCGCGAGAACTCTGTAGAGAGCGTAAGAAGGCGAGCGATGAGATGCTATTAGCCTTCTCCAGAACCATTTCAAGTCTCTGTTGGATAGATTGCTGGAACACGCGCTGCAAGAACTTCCCGAGAACCTGGTCGTAGTAAGGGAAGGCTCGCTTTATAATAGCCGATTCCTCCTGAATTACGACCTTAACTTCGTCAATGAGCGACTGGAGACTAGGCTCCACCTTCAGAGGCTCCGAGTCCGGATCTGCGAGTTGCTCCCAAGTTTCTGGATCCCCACCTACTTCTTCTGTAACCAACTGACTTCGATCGATAAAGAATTGGTGCTGATTGACAAATAGAGCAATAACGCTAGAGCCCCCATTGAAATCCTGGAGCACAGTTGCACAATCTTTCATACCTTCAAAGTTTGCCTTACGATAGAAGTCGTCGAACTGTTTCAAGAGATCCTTCTCTAATGTCTCCGAAAACTTCTCAATAATCTCCCTTGTATTCAGTCTGGTCAACCCCGTCTCTTCAATCGTGCCCTCTTCTGCAGCCCCATTCCCAGGCGGCCCATTGTTCTTTCCTCCCGAATCGTTCCAGCTTTTCGGGTCAAGCCTTTGGCTGATCCTCAGTAACTGCCGCGCTATCTGTGCAGAGCGTACTTTGGCTTCACCAGTCCCAGATCTCCTCAAGTTTTCTAAAGGCGTAAGTTCTCCCCTGTTACACACGCTATCCCAACACTCAAGGAGGAAGTGGGCGTCAAGTGCTCGACGTCTCTGTCGGTCAAGCTCTTCCAGCTTCCGGCCTGTTTCAACAGCCATATTACCGGTAGACCCTGAAAGTTCGCTCCCGGTAAGTCCAGGTCCAGCACTCGTGCCATTGAGTGATGTATCAAGTTGTTGAAAAGATTCAATGGTCTGCTTCAGTTTCCTGCCAAGCGTATTGATATTCTGTGAGTGCTGGGCCTCGGCTCGGCGGACTGCAGCCGAAAGCTCATTCTCCTTGATCTCTAAATCGCCAGAAAGTTCACCCAGTCTCCTCTGTGCATGTTCAAGGGTCCGAATGAGTGGCTTGGGATCGAATAGTTGATTCCCCGTAGTGGGCCCGAGCGTAGAGCGACGGTTTGAAATAGCACTATCAGAAAGTGCTTCGATGAATTCTTTGACTATAAAATCGCGGCTCGAAAAGTCCTCAAGAGTAAAACTGGGGCCCTGAGGGAAGACAGATCGCGAGGTGGGATTTGAAGAGGTAATGGATGCACTGTCCGGCATTTTTCCAACTAACGGCAGGGCTTTGTCGGCATCGGGCCATGAAACGGCGTAGTATTGATTACAATGCTTATACGCTGCAGATTAAGATACGTGTTTGCTTGTAGAACCGTTGACTGCTGGTGGGGGTGGGAAACGGAGCTCTTTTCTTAGTTTCACTTCTAGGGAATGCAGGATAATAGCTTACTAGTACTAGTATTAGTATGGAGTCTGGAGATCAAATCCTAAGTAGTTCGATTGTGTAATTGTGTTTCTCTCCCGTAAACTATACCATAATAATAGGAGAGGACTGCTTGTAACAAGCAAATGGGTATCTCCCCAGGTGTACTCACTGAAGTGTAGTTAACTATCTTGCAGATACGATGTGGTCGGAGTAACTCTCCAAGAGGTCCATTTGCAGAACCCATACTGTTAACAGGTCGTAACAGCCTAATGCTGTGGCCACATTACCACTGGTACTAGTGCTTCACTGCCTACATACGTGCAACATTTTGTACGTGTCTATACAACCACGTAACATATGTATGTATATTATTATATACATATGATCCATTGTAACCTACTGCATCATCTCCCCAAGGATAATGGAGAAAAATAAATTCTACCAATATCTATCTGCTATTGTTGGATTTACGTTTGTTTACAACCACTAGATGGCCATTGTGGCCATACCATACATATGTACCGGCATACCGACTTCGTACGTACATACCAGATTAATAACTAGTAGGTGGGAAATTGGAATACAAGTATGGACGGGCAAATCAATCCACTTGTTTAAAGACCTGTCCAATTAGTAAGTAGGGAGGGCTCTCCAGTAACTAGTTATGGTTGCCTGGACCTGTAATATTAGAATAAATGTAGTCGTCCACAAGGTTTGGTTCCATCCATTGACAATGGAGATACTTAGAAAGACAAGACGCGCTTTGCTACCTTCCTGCCTGCTCACTTCAGATTTTCGGCACCACTAATTGGTCCGACAAACACCTGGCAGTTTTACCTCAGATTCTTCTTCAAGCATTCGCACTGAAACCATGGTATCACAACGGGATAAAGAGCTCTTCAGAGATGACGTTCGCGCACGAGGAACAAAACTTAGTGCTGCTGATCGTGAGAGCCTTTTAAAACCATATCTACCAGACCCCTCAGATCTTTTACAGCGGTCACCCCAACGGCGTAGAAAAACATCGCCCAGGAAGACGCCTATCCGGACTTTCTTGAAGTCGCAACTGCACCAGCTGACCTATACTCTCGTTCACATCTTCTTTGGCATCGTCGTTCGCCTCATCCAGAGCTATCATGCCGTCGTGGATAGGGTGTTTGCCATCGTTTATTATCACCACCGCACCCCCGAATTGATCAGAAAAGATGTGCAAAATTTGGATCGTTTGCCGGAGCACTTGAGTGTTATATTGTCACTACGGCAGGAGGAGGATTCTTTAACAGTTTTAATGGATGAAGTGGCAGAGCTTGCTGCGTGGAGCGTCAGTGCCGGGATACCTGTGTTAAGCGTCTATGAGAAGAGTGGTATGTCTGTCCTCTACAAATCGAAACGGTGCAAAGTAACCTTCCTGACAATTTATATTGCCTAGGGGCCCTAAAATCATGCATTCCAGCACTGCATCGCACCATTACGAACAAGCTATCCGCGTATTACGGCCCTCCTTCCCAGCAACCAACATTGCAACTTTTTGCCCCTCATCACCCTGTGTTTCAACCACAAGACAGCAACTCAACTGAGAAAAGCAATACTGACTCTCTGACTGTGCTTCTATTGTCGACTACCGATGGCCGGGAAACATTTGTGGACTTGACAAAGACGCTCGCGGAGATGTCACAGAATGGCAAACTATCGCCAGAAGATATCACAATGGAGTTGGTTGATGCCGAAATTAGCGAGATCACGACACAACCATCCCAAACAGCATTACTGGCCTCAGCTGGGGACAAGCCGGTTTCCACTCCAGATATTTCAGTTAAACCGGAGCCTGACTTACTATTAGTGTTCAGGCCCTTCTTGAAATTAGATGGTTATCCGCCCTGGCATATTCGGCTTACGGAGATGTATTGTACAGGTGACAAGAGTAGCAGCTTGACAGGATATGGGGAGGCTGTTGAATATCAGGGCTTTCTTAGAGGTCTATGGCATTACGCAGGGGCTCAGATGAGATTCGGTCGTTAAGATTGTTCTCCCTCATAGTTGTCTCTTTTTATGTCCATGCACACCTCTTTCTAGCTATTGGAATGGCTTAAATTGAGGATTCATATTGAGCGTCAGATTTTTTTTTCCTGATGAGCGACTTTAGGGAACTGGTCTAAGAATAATGAGCCACACTCCAATTCGCGCAGCCCAGATACGTGTTTGGTGTAAGGTTATATAAATATAACAAATTAACTGGAGCCCCATCCATCGGTAGAGTGTCTGGCTGTGCCTATATAATCTAGATTTCGTCGAGTCTTTAAATGATCATGCTTTCGGTTGTAATACATCCTTTATTCAGCGTAAGTGCATAATAGACTTCTGTCTTCATGATTATTGTTCACGAGATTTAGACACGATTAGCCAGTCCAGGCAGCATCGTAATGATATACCCTGAGTGGTGATGGTATTCAATTAATCTATTCCATAATGACTTACAATAGCGTTGAGCCTGTTTACTGGTTTACTCCATGCAGTGCTTTAGCAGTTGGGTCCCAAATGAAGCACCCATGACTTTGTAATTCTTGCCCAGTAGAATGATCTAGGGCTGAGGGTGTTTTACATGTATGGACAGCATCTTTGCGAAAGTCCACATATATCCCCACTAACTCTGATATTAACTGCTGTAGGGGGCTTAGGATATCGTTTCTAAACTGTTATTCTGAGTGCAGTACCTCAAAACATCACTATTGCGAATAACAAATAGATGCCCTAATCAACTCCTAAGTATGGTCAAGATATTAAGGCATTCTATCAACTTTCTCGTTGTCAAGCTGATTAGATCATCCATCCGCCTATGTGTTGAAAGTTACATATCAGCTTCGAGGTACCCATAGGATGAATCCCGAGCTTACGAGTATTATCTTCCAAAGGTAACTTAATGACCTGGTGCTGCTTATCTCTACCGGCCAATTGGATGGGCCTGCCAGTGTGATAGATGATCACGTACGCAGTCCAAACATCGGACCACTTCTATTCCCGTTTCTGTCAAACCTTCCACCGCGCAACACGAGCATATCTTCCTCGGTAGTCTGACATGTGGCCTGTTTTCGCCTATGTCATCTTGTGACTGGTTTGAAGCATCCTTGAACAGTTGGCTTTCTCCGCGCAGATATGTGGAGCCATTGCAATGAATCGCATCACACTGACGGAGACAAATATAGCAGCTACGCTCGCCGCATATATCACAGTCTGCATATGCATCAAGTACTTCTTTGGTGGTTGGCCTTCTGTGGCATACGTTACACGGTCGTAAACATGAAGCAGATGCGCAAGGATTATGCTGCAAGTGAGGACTCGGGACGAGGGTTCTAGGAGATACAGGGGGGGATGATACATTCGAGGTTCCGGAGGTGATATTTGGTGATATGATCTTCATCTGTGCTATGCTTGACTCTGGCAGCTGCGTGATGCAATTTGACCAAGGCTCTGTACTTTGTGGGTGGATATACGGCTGTTGGAGAGCTCGTCGTTTTCGAGGAATGCATCGCTGGCGAGCCGAGAGCTCTCCGTCTGAGCAATCTAAACAAAATGGGGCGTTTGACGTATGAAGTATTGTCGGAATAAACTTGGCGCTATAGTTATGATATATCCTCCAGATTAGATAATTTCCTAGTTTACCAGTTGAAGCCAAACCCATTCTTTGCCTTTTCAATATTTTTGAGTTGTGCCCTCAGGTCCAAATCATCTTACTTACGTATTAGGTATATTAACAGTGTTTGACGGGGTCTGTTCCCTTTTTCGCTTCTTCAGATGTGAATTTAGAATAGATATGTTGCTCTGCTCAGGTATAATACCGGGCATAGTGGAATGGGGGGCCGTTGTTGAGAAGTACGTGGAGATGTTCATCGGAGAAATGGCTAGGTAAAGACTAGATAACTGCAAATAGGGAAATGAGAAAATCATTCCCCGGGCGAAGAGGGAGAAATTGGATTGATAGAATGAAACAAGTTTGTTGTCTTTTTTCGGTCGACGTACGTGGTGCGCTAACCAGCCTTTACGTAGCGAAATTGAAGATAACCTCTGGGAGTTAAGCTTGGCGTCAGGTACATGGTTTCAGCTGCTAAATGTGGTAGTAGCTCTCAATAGGTTTACATGGTATGTACATGTACCCACTGGTACACTTGTAAACCACTTATGTAATGTCATTTACAGCTACTAGAAAGAGGGGTATGAATTTTCAGTAAAAAAATATCAAACTAGGTAGCAATTAATCATTCACTGATAATTTATTTACCTCATTCCCTATACAGATGAATCTCTTTAAGTACGTACATAGTACGTAGTACTAAGTCTTGGAACTCAAATCACCACCATTTATCCATTCAAGTTGCCCATGTGGGTCTTGGGTAGTATGGGGTACGGAGTACGTACCTTTAAGTCGGTCCAGTTACTCCCTACAAGTCCTTTTACCTTGTTCTTGGCTCGATCAACGAATCCCTGTGTTGGGAGCTGCTCCTATTATCCATCAACCAATTCACCCTGAAATTTGTGTATACTGTCGATATTGTCGAGCACATGACTACTTGTCGCCTTCACGATCAATGTCATTTGCCATCCTAAGATAACTCCCGTGACGCAGAAGGAGTTTTGGGATTCGCCTACCTTGTCTCTACAACCGAGTGGCGTTTTTTGGATCACCAACTAGGGGGAGCTGTGGCATCTTCGCGATGGATAACAATATTTCTGATCTTGTTGAGAGGTTAGGAAGTGATGAAGATGCAGTGCGAAAAATGGCAGTCTTCAAACTTCAAAGTAGCATTGGCGACCCATCATTCGCCGATATCTTTATTGCGGAAGGAGGCCTAACTCGACTACGCTATTTGAGTCTACATGCTAGTGGAAATACGCTGGCCTACAGCCTCACAAGCTTGGCCAGACTATTAGAAGTGGACAAAGGATGGGAGTTCGTCGATCAAGAAGTGGTTGAAAGAGTATGTAGTGGAATCGATGCGCATTAATCAAGGCCCTGCATCAGTCAATATCCATACTGATAAACGATGCTGCCCGTTTTAGATTGTCGAACTCATAGTAACGCATCCTTTGGTCAACATTCTGCGTGGTGCAATGTCCATATTAGTCTCCATTGTATCACACCCTCAAACAGGTAATCGCTTGTCGCAGAATGGGACTTTCGGCTTTCGTGCTTTGAAACCCGCAATCGCTATCTATCCACAGTTCTTGGAAATGCTCGTTAGCAGACTTTCATCGGCCGATCATGCACTTTGCGCCAACGCGCTTCAACTTATAAATTCGCTTATGCGCGACTCGATCACGAACGATTCGGAGTTGGAATGGCCCAGATTCATCCAAAGACTGCAGGATCTAGGTGTGATTCGAGCAGTTTATACCCTCATGCAAGGCAGCGCATTACAGGATCATGCGCATCCACTGATCGAGTTCCAATCTTTAACCAAGGTTCTTCTAAGGAAGTGGAGAGACATCGCTCTAGATCTGGAAAAGCCAGAGCATAGACGAGCACTCAAAGGCATACATTTGGCCAGTAATAGTGAACGAGATCTTGAAAAGGGGACCGATAATAGTAATGAAGTGCGACGTTCAAAGAGGCACAGCCCGGAAAAATGGCGCCGATTAGGGTTCGATTCAGAGAGCCCTGCCGTCCAATTTGAAACCATGGGATTCTTGGGGATGATGGACCTGGCGGATTATATCAGAAATTACCAAGATGAATTCCAGAAATTGCTTCTAGAGCAGTCGACGAAGTCGGCGCAAAAGCGGTGCCCCATAGCGCGTGCTTCTTTGTCTATCACACAGATTCTCTATGAGCATTTTGAAGTTGATAAGTCAGAGATGGAGGACGCGAAAAGTTACTTGTTATTGGAGTCTCGCGCTAACTTCGACAAGACTTTCAAACCTCTACTGTTACATTGGACACGCCTGCACGTCGCGGGCCTACATGCCTTTTTCCGATTATGGAAGGTCACTGGCGCGGAAGTGGAAGACTATGAAAAAATCGTGGAACTTGTTCGTATCCTTATCGAATCAGTTGTTGGTGGAGCACCACGAACAAAAGATGTACAAGACGTGGAGGACGACCTAGCAGAATTCGAATATCCTCGGCTCCGCGAGCTACAGATGGAACTCCTAGAGCTTACTTATGAAGATGTTTGGGGGCAGCATTTGCAACAAGTACGCGAAGAGCTACACCATGAAGCCCTACAGTTTGTCAAGGAACAGAGAATCAGATGTCTATTGCAAGGCGCTTGGTTTCATAACAACGGCAGCTTCAAGGCGGACATGGTGGCTTCAGGAGATCCCAGCTGGAAATTTGTCCAGCTCTCCCATAACCGAAGGATTTTACATTTTGGACATTTTGATAGTGTAAAAACGAAGCGCCCAGAGCTCGAGGCGCTTCCAGAGAAGCGTATGAATACCATCTTCCCTTCGGTTCCCCCACGTCACTGCTGTACTAATCGTCTGTCACTCTATCAGTCGATCTTTCGATCATCTCTTCAGTAGTTTCCAATGTTTCAGCGACCTCTGACGACTCCTCATCATCGACAGTTAAGAGTGTGTCGCATCACTTCTCTGCTACCAAGATCACTATTCACGGCCATGCTCAGTCCACAGATGACTCGGGAAATATTGAAGGTAATAAAGCAACCAACAGGGAGACAGTTTTATTGACTCTGCGACCACAGTCGCCAAGCATCGCATCTGAGTGGCTTGACGGCTTGCTTATGCTTCTAAACCAACAACCTATCACCGCAGAGACAAGCAAATTGGTAAATTTAGTCAGCGACTATGGACTCAAGATCCGGTTATTGAATGTTAGGTTCGATGATGGAGTATTCGCGGGTGAACCTCCAACAGTTCCATCACGGGAGGACCTAGATGATGACTATTATTATGATGTTTTTGGGGGGGCTTAGGATACTTCTCACATTTTCTTTTTTGTTTTGCTTTCTTACCATTTACAGTGAGCCACGTTGAACGCCTGTCCACGTGCTGTTATCGACCAGCTTAAGTTTGATATTGATCAATATACCCTATCTATTTTTGTCCCCATCCCCGCCCCTCTTTCTTTTGTTTCATCTTGGCACCTAACTGTGAGATCATAATCTCGCCCAGTATTTGGTCATGTAGTTGTATCTACTGTGCCTTGGGCCCAGTAACCTCTTGCTTTAGATGATGATGGTGATGCGGCGACTAGTACCACTACAATGTGATAATGTACTCCGCATAGTACTCTGTACGTTCGCGCATATATCAATATTTTCCCTTCTCGGCTTATTGAGAAGAGGTATCGTACCGTATGTAATATGATTTATAATACCGTTACCTGATACATACCCCATAGGGAACAAGACAGCCTTGCCCCTGTCCAATTCTTCAACCTATCAATTACTAGTAACGTTGAAGAGGTTTGCTTTCATTGGAGGGACAAGCATAACAGGCTGGGTTGATGTGTTTCCAAGGAGCTCTTACAATGATTTTTGCATATGTCCATATTTCCCAATGATGGCTGATCGCCCCAGCAAACGTCAGCGGAGATTGGCCATCTATTCGCCTGCCCAGGACGCTGAGCTTGGGACGGAGAATAGCCAGACGAGACTACCTCACACACCTTCCAGAAGGGGCAAAACTGATTCTGTAGCTAACTCTTCACAACTCGAGACGAGATGTATACCGTCCGGCCCAATTCGAGCTTCTTCCAGTTCCCTAATCCACTCTTCCTCCCGGCCTCCCGATAAAAAAAGGCGCGCGACACCAGCGTCATCTCTCTATAAACCCTTTGAGCCTGCAAGTAGCGAACACAGACGGTCCTCTCGAAAATTCGAGGCAGCATGTCTTCCCACAAAGGGAACAACAGAAGGGGTGAATGGCACCCAAGACGACGACGATATAATAGATGATGATTATGATTCCTACGATGAATTATTTACTCAACATCTCGCGAACGAAGTGGAAGTGCGAGACATAACTCAAAACCGAACGCCTGGGTGGATGCAGTCACACAAAGGAAGTACAAGTGCTGCGCGTGAATCTACGAACACACGCAATCGCCTCTTCCTACCAATGACGAGACATGAAAATAATGACCCGTCGTCAATCACCCTTCAGGCCCATAAGCTACCTTGGGCGCAACAGTATTCCCCTACAAATCTCGATGAACTAGCAGTCCATAAGGGAAAGGTCTCAGATGTGCAAAACTGGCTTCTCAACGCCTTTGCAGGAACTAAGGAACACGTAAGTATCTTTTTTCTGTCATTCATGTGCTTCCGATCGAAGGATGTTTTCACGGCCATGTTAGAGATTATATCTTGACGATAACAGAAACTCCTTATCCTTCGAGGTCCTGCAGGGAGCGGGAAAACGACCACAATAAAAATGTTGTCACAGACTCTAGGGTTTGATATGCATGAGTGGAAGAACCCTCCAGTTTCAGAGTTCGCTAAAAAAGACTATCTTTCCATTGCTACTCAATTTGAAGAATTCCTAGGCCGCGGTGACCAGTTTAGAATGCTTGATTTAGATGGGCCTAATGACTTTCTACAAGACTCTAATCGCTATATTCAGCGCCGTATCATATTGATTGAAGAATTCCCAACTCTATTGCATCGAGGCTCTTCTAGTTTGGCTGCATTCCAGCTATCATTACAACGGTATCTTGCTATGGAAGCTACATTGCCCTCAAACGGACTTAATCGAAGCTGGATTAAGCCCCAGGCCAACTCTCCTATTGTGATAATTGTGTCAGAAACTCATCTCACATCATATTCCTCGTCAGAAAATTTGACAGTCCACCGGCTACTCGGCCCGGAACTTTTCAATCACCCCGGCACTACCATCATTGATTTCAACAGTATTGCTCCAACTTTCATGTGTAAAGCCATGAAATTGATTTTGGAAAAGGAAGCTCACCATTCCGGGCGCAGTAAGGATCCGGGACCTGCCATATTGCAGAGCATTTCTAGATCGGGAGATATCCGAAGCGCAGTTGCCTCCTTAGAATTTCTCTGCCTTGATGTTGGGCGCTGGGGGATTCCTGCTAGGAGGGCAAAGAAACCGTCTCGCAATGGCGTAATCCTTACACCCTCAGAGAAGGAGACACTAAACTTAGTAACTCAAAGGGAGGCTAGCTTAGGAATATTTCACGCTGTCGGGAAGATTGTATACAACAAGCGAGGCGATACGGATGTCGCAACCGAAGGCTCTATACCACCATCGCCTCCAAAGCATATTTGGCACCATGACAGGCCGAAAGTCTCACAGGTCCCTGTTAATGAACTTATGGAAGTGACAGGGACTGATATACAAACTTTCATTAGTGCTCTGCATGAAAATTACGTACCATCTTGCGATGGTTCATCGTTCGTGGATTGTGTCGATGCTTGTATAGTTGCTCTATCGGACAGTGATATGTTATGTGTCGATCATAAAGGGCCGTACAGGAATCGTACGAATAGAACCAGTGCTGGTGTCGATGTAATGCGGCAGGAAGACATAAGTTACCAAGTTGCTGCTCGTGGTTTACTGTTTGGTCTCCCTCACCCAGTGAAAAGACGTATAACGACGTCGACTCGTGCAGATCGATCGAGTGATGCCCATAAGATGCTCTTTCCTAGCACGTGTCGGCTGATGCAGGAAGCAGAGGCGGTTAGAGGCCTTACAAATATTTGGGTGGAAAAGCTGCTGAAATCATTCCACAGAACAACGTCAGGCCTGGAACCTGGCTTGTCCGCGTCGTTGAAAAATTGCAATCCAGATCGTGTAGAATATTACCGCAGTGATCAAGCGGGGATTGCGACCATGATACCCCGACAGGATCTCGTGCTGTACCACCTACCATATCTTACAAAGATTCACCATAACGAGGTTGAAATCGCCCAGCTTCGACGGATTACTGGATTCCATGGAGCTGTGTGCCCACACGATTCACTAGGAAACAACTCTAATGGGGAACGTCTCAGTTCGGCTTCTACTAGCCAGGATATCTCTCAACCGCTACACTCGACGGATCTCAAAAGCAATCTTTTTGGGCCGAAGCTTCCACCTAGCTACAAACAAGAGGAGGAGAAACTTATGTTGAGTGATGATGATATTGTCGATGATTTGTGACATCTCTCATTATAGCAGCGGCCATGCACTGGTTGATCCTGAGTTCTAGGTTAATTCAAGCATCAGGCCAAAGCCTTCGCTAGTATAGTTCATAATTTTGGCCCTGGCGAAGGAGGCGAGCTATTTAAGGGAAAATACATGCTAAAATAAGATACCAGAAGCACAGCGAGTAGTTGAAATCATATTATATTCATAATATCAATTTTTATTTACTAATTAGGCTGTAACCGCATGACTAATCAGCCTCAAGTAACTAGTTAAACTAAAGTCAACAAGAAGGAACTAGTAACTAGCAATCGATAGTGATTCCATCAGGCTATTGATTCAGTTAGCTGTGATTATCTTCTTTTTCAAACAGTTCTTTTATGTGTATTTTAGCTCCCAAAACGTGTCAACTCCACCATTGCGTCAAACAGGCACGTCCATCTTCCTCGCAACTCACTGAAGGCCTTTATATGGCATTCATATAGTTGTTCACATCAAAAAAAGATGTTCAAACAAAATGCCGGACCCTTAGAGAATCGAGGTGTAGACCACTCAGTGGTTATAAACCGTCGTTCGCGAGAGGTCAATGATCATCTGACTAGGCGTGATAAACAAAAGGAGTCACATGTGAGCCTAGGTAGCATAACCACTGTTGCGGCTTATGCTGCATTTCCTGGTTGGACAACTATTGCTTTGATGGTCTCGCTGATTTTCGGTGGTTGCTGCACTAATGTAGGTGGGTAGCAAATAACGAATTGCCTCTCTATCTAATAATTGGAGTACAGGTCTTCGCCCTGGAAGCTATTATAAAGTAAGTCATACGTGCAAATGAAGTACGAAGAGGCGATGACTGATGTCGATATAGGGAGCAACCGAGCTCAGGTAATTGTTGTCTCTTCCTTCGGCTCCACAAATGGCTATTTTTCTCTCTTCTCTGATATCCGTATCGAAAGGACCCCTCATAACGTTTGCACAATTCATCCTGACCGCATTGTTGACATCTCCAAACTTCCTATCTCTGTCAGCGGGCCTTCAGTCACTGTTTCTTTGTCGACGTGTAATCCCTCTGAGATCATGGCTGGTATACACAGCTTTCTTTGTGACCGTCAACCTTTTAAATAACTGGGCCTTTGCGTACAAGATCTCTGTTCCATTACACATTATCTTGAGATCCGGGGGCCCCGTGGCGTCCATGATTGTTGGGTATACATTCAATGCTAAGAAATACTCGCACGGTCAGATCCTTGCGGTAGCCATGCTTACTACAGGCGTCATCGTTGCAGCATTGGCAGATGCTAGTACAAAAGGCCGATCTATAAGCGTTGGGTATCACCAAAATGATTCCACCCTGGCGAATACACTGATTGGGTTCAGTATCCTTGCCCTAGCAATGGTACTGTCGGCTTTTCAAGGAATTTATGCGGACCGGCTTTATGAGGATTACGGCAGGAACCATTGGAAGGAGGCCCTCTTTTATTCGCACACACTCTCTCTACCCCTCTTCCTGCCAACCTTCTCGCACCTTTTAGCTCAATGGCGGACGTTATTGTCTTCGCCTTCTTTACTCTCTGAAGTTTCTGCTATCGCTGCAAGAAAAGGGCCCGTCTCAGATTCTCCCATACTACTCGGCACCGGCTTAGTTACTGCCTCGAGAACAGCGTTTATCAAATCAGTGCTTATGCCAATCATCAACGCTACCACTTATCTACTGGTAGAGCTTGGACGCTTCAGGTCTTTCCAGTTCATCTTAGCTTGTATTCCAATACAGGTATTCTATCTTCTAATGAACGCCTTTACACAATATCTGTGTATTCGTGGAGTTCATCTTCTTTCTGCGAAATCATCCTCGCTGACAGTAACTATTGTGCTCAACGTTCGAAAGCTTATCTCGTTGTTGCTATCTATCTACCTATTCGGAAACGATCTTGCGTCGGGTGTACTTATGGGTGCTATATTCGTGTTTGCTGGGGGTGCTTTGTATGGTTTCGAGGGTGCACGGCTAAGGAACACATACAAATCATCTACCAAGAAAGACTGACAGCTGTATGGCTTCGATATGTCAGGGCAAACTTTACGTGTTCTTCTGCGACGTTAGACCTCCGCGTCCCTCCTAGTTTATTCTTCTATTTGTGTTGACAAAATCCATGTCCACGGCTGCGGCTCGCCGTTCTTCTATTCCTTGTAACTGATTTTATATGCGCTTCGTCGACGCCACCTAGACTGAACCCCAAATATACAGCGTTCATTATATATAAGAGCAAATAAAAGTCGGTTGATAATGATGTCCAAAAATTTGAACCCAGTTTAGATTAACTTTGAAACAAAGTGAAATCAATATTCTAGTGAGTTTAATAACATGAAATACAAGATGTACAATTGCAGCTAGCGATACAGAAGGAGTCCAGCGTATTGTCCTCTACTGAACAAAATCATCAATAGGCCAGCCACTCGCCAAATATAGATTGTGAACAGGCTATAGGACCTCGCCTACGATTTTTGCGGCCTCCTTGTAGGTTTCTAGAAGTCTTTCGCACTTCTCTCTCTCCGCCTTGATCCCATCATCCTCGTAAAGAAGCTCCCCGAAGAGGTCTTCTTTGTAAAGTTCGCTAACAAGCCTATTTTGCACAACATCTTTACTATGATTGACAAGAAGGTGCATGATGGCCTTGGGAACCTGGTCGGCAATAGTTTCCCTAACAATATCAAAGTAAGAGGATATCAAGCGACGAATCAACTCCGTTTCCAGCAGCTCACGATCAGAGAGAGTTGGTTCGGCATTTTCCTTTACATCATATGAGTCTCTAGCATAACCAAGGCAGAGCCCGGACGAATCATGACTTACAAGAGAGTTAACCTCGCCAACATACTCCGGAACAGATACATACTCGTCAGGCGGCATCACTGGGGGGCGCACTTCCGTCCGCCGAATACTTTGACTGGTATTGATTTCGTTCGCGCTGTTAGAAGGTCTGGCTTGGCTTGAAGGCTGAGAAAGCGACGGAGATGGCTGGGTGCCATCCTTGCCAAAGAAATAATTCAAAAAGGAATCTCGTGTCGTGTTTGTGGCACCAAACACGGCATGTGGACTTTGATGTGCACCGTTCAAAGTTGCTGCAATACCGCTTTCTTGAGGTTTGCCAATATGTGGGGACATATTTCTTGTGCCTTTTGCGGACTGACTCCTGATAGGGATATTTTGAGCCTTCTGCTCCGGTATTTGCTCCTCCTCATCCTCAAGAGAGAGATTTGTGCCTCCATTGACGCCTCCTAGCTCCCTTTGTCGTCGCTTCTCACGCTTCCTTCTATCCTCTGCTAATGCTGACTTCTTTTCTTGCTCCTGTTTATTCTGAATGATGGAAGACATCGCGGCCGCCGCACCGAGGAAATTCGGATGGTTTGTATTTATATAAGCTCTTTGTATAGAAATAAGTGACTCCACATATGCTGAACAAGGTCCCAAACGCTCACGAAGGAGGTCAGATACTACCTCGATAAGCTTTGCTTGTAGACGTGGAAAGCGTAGCAGTTCCTGTGATCCGCAAGTATGGCAAATTTTTATAAGCTCCTCGTACACGAGCTCTACACATCTCTGACTAGGAGCTTCCAACATCTTAATTTGAGGCTTCACAAGCAAATCGAAAGCAAGTTCAGGGACAAAGAGACTCGGACGAGGGCCAGTTGAGTTTCGAATTGCTGTCCTGATATCTGACACTGTCAGGTTGTGCGTAGGGTCAATCGTTTCAAGAGAATTGCCGAAAACGGAATTGAATATATAATAGATCCTGGCCCCTCCACAAAGCTCCTTGGTCGATATTTCAGATGAAGTTCCGTCAATGGAAGATATAAAGGAGGATGCAAAACGTGTCATTAGTTGCAGGATCAATGAACCACGATGCTCCTTGCCACTGAACTGTTTATTTCCATAGCTAGCAAGCTCCTGTTGTGTTTGGCCCATGAGTGTATTTAGGCGGGCTTTGATATCAGGGAGTCGATCTCGAATGTGAGACATCAGAGTCGTATTCAGTGTTTTTGCCAAAAATTGTGTTCCACACCGATTCGCCATGTTACGGTAGGCAGGGTGATGCCGGAAGAAATCTACTTCTGCCTGGAGAGCATCGGATAAGGATTTTCCAGATTGTATGTCTTGTTGGGATCTGTTGACAACCCCAATAAACCCCAGCTTCAGAGGATAGACACGTCCTGAAAGGATATCCATGGCATTGGTGCCGTGGTCCATAAGGTCCAATTTTGTCAGAACGCCGATTGTTCTGCGCCCCATAGGATCGACCTGGCGAGCAAGCTTCAGGGCTTCAGAGTTAACCAAGTCGACATTTGCCGGAGATACCGCTAGGACAAGGCTGTTGGGCTTGGCTATGTATTCCAAAATCAGCGCTCGAGTCTGCTTCTCTATGTCAGACGGTTGATCGCCAATGGGCACCTTGGTTAACCCTGGCAAGTCAACCATGGTGAGATTAAGAACATGAGGCGAAAATATCTTAAGATTGATGGGTTGCCTATTGATTCCCTTATTGCTTCCGGCTATCCTTGCGGTCTCGGCTTCGATCTCTTGTTTCACCAAGGCAAAGTCCTCGAATTTCCGACCAGGAAGATGGTGAAATTCCGCCCATTCATGTTGTCCAGCGACACTGGCAGCAGTGTGAGGCACGTGGACCTCATCGGTATCAGGTTTATCAAGGCGTTCACTGGGTATATTTATAAGCTGCAGTATTAAAGGGCGTCGCGTAACTATGCCGCTTCCTCTCGGTAAGAAATCTCTACCGACAATATTCTCAAGTACGGATGACTTCCCAGACGACTGAGAACCTACCACAACCTTCAAACTAAATTTAGCATTCGCCGTCAGACCGGATTGTAAGACACAGGACTTACTATTTGCGGCAAGTCAAGAGAATCATTCCCAATTGTATTGAAAACAAGGTCTTGCAACTTGTTAACAGTTACAAGCAAGTCTTCGCTAAGTGACGCCATCCCTGTTTTCGTTTTTTTCTTCTAGTATTGTCTTTTGTTCTTTCGCGTCTCTCGAATATTTAGCTTTCTCCCCTCTTGTTATTCTTCAGAAGAGTTCAATTGGGTATACCTTTCTGCTGTCCAATGGCGACAAAATGTTTCACAAAAATTGGCAAACTTTATGTCAGGTACGCCTTCAGAGTTTCCAGCGAGCAGTAACAAGCAGGAGGCCACAGCTATTAGTCTTAGCCACGAGAGTCTGCTGCAGATTGCTATTTAAGTGTTGTCGTGGGTGCCTTGTTCTAGGATACACCACAAAGTGGAGCTCACCCTTTCCTTCTTTCCTTTGCTTTTGCGGATAGGATATGCATGCTTTACGGTCATGTGACACAGTAGATAGGCTTGGCTGTAAACATGTCAGTTCCACGTGATTAGTTGGTGCCTCATTTCAACAGGCATATATGTCTGTTTTTATTTATGCAATATATATTCATTAACGTAATCCACAGCCGAGCCGGCACTAGAGCCAGCAGGTTTTCCATCCACACCACTATTAACCATTATTCAACGTGTCTTTTCTTTATTATTATATAAAATACCAACTTTCACAAACTACATATAGATAGTTATATCTATCTATAAAAATAAAAAAATTCAATCTTAATTAAAAGCTGCAGAGATTTTTAGTATACCTAGAAATATATTTAAGATTAGCTACGCGAGATTAATTCACAATCAGAAACACGCGCCAATAGCTATAAATTAATTATTTTAAAGAAAGCTCTTTGTTACGCCCGGGGCTCTAGGCAGGAGTCTATGACCAGTTAGCGGACCACGCGTAGTTTGGCACTAACCTATAGGCGACGGGGTGCGGTAGGTAGCGTGTGTAGCCCCTAATAGACTACTGTCGATAGGGTGCAGTTGACCTTGGCTACTGCCGAGGGTAGACTCAAGTCTAAAGGGCCAGGCCTATTAAGTACGTATACGTAATAGTTAGAGAGTTCAAACGAGTTGGGACTGGTCTTTATTCGAAAAGGTAGGTCTCAAGTAACAATTGGGATTTATCACGAAGAACTAGACTAAGTACATGAATGAGTGTCCTTATATATCCTTCTTACGGCTTCTCCTATCAGAAGTAGGTGTGGGAGTATATCCAATCGTAGCGTGCCTTGCCGTATACTCCTCGTATACTCCCATGGTTAGGTCCTGGAGTATGTATCACGTGATGGGCCGTCATTAGCCGTTCCGGCCCTCATAGGATAATAACACCTTAAAAAAAAGCTGTATAAATAATAATATATACCAATTTTCTTTTATAGTAAGAAATTAAGGCTTTACAGATTAAAAATAAGCGGAAATATAGAAAAAAGGCTAGAAGATATGCTATAATAGGGAATAATATACTTTTAAGGGTATAGGAAGGAAGGAAATTGTGTTCAACAATTTAATATAGAGCTTAATAAGCAACCTGAGGAAGCTATAGTTATCTGTGCCTAGATAACAAGCTCCTCAACGCTGCAGTGGCTATAGAATAGTTGGACATATTATTTGGAATTACACTAATAAATAGCTATTTTCTCATGTATTTAATAAGTTAATTTAATGGCGTTGGCGGTTAAAAAGCTTCAAATACTGGTGGATAGTCTGAAAACCTGCCGGTTCGGCCGTGGATTACGTTAGTTACCTGAGGCCAATGTTACTAGAGCGAGCTTACGGAGTAGTGGTTCAATACAGGGAGGGGTCTTTTACTCCATAGTGTCATATTTACCAACCACAAAGAATTTTCAGTTATCTTTTATCTCCATATACGGCTCTCCTAGAGTCCTAAATACCGTGCTGACGGAATGGATTGATTACCAGCGGAACCCAGCGCTACTTGGAGGGATTCAGAGGGTGTTTAAAGGACCACAGGTATACTCCTATTATTAACGTATTCGGCAAGCGAACCGCCATTGTAAGCTAGCCGCTATCTCCAAAACACATAGTAAATCCAATAAATTACAACCCGATATCTCAACAATAGAAATATAGGGATACTTTTCCTTATAGCCTAAGGCTTTCTAAGTCGTATCTGGCTTATTTACAGAGTTTTAGGAATTTATTTAATTTAATAATCAAAATATATCTTTTTAGCTTATAGAAGTGTAATTTTCAATACAATAATAAGATAGAATTTACATATCCTTAAAATTTAGATAGAATATTTATAAGCCTTATTAATAGCCATCGACAAAAGTTAGAAAGAAAATAGACGTGGTTGTTGATACATAAGGGTGGCATATATCGGATTTACAATGTGTTTTGGAGATGGTGGCAGGCTTACAGTGGCGGTTCGCTTACCGAATACGTTAAAATGAGATTGTAATTATTAAGACCCCGCTGATCCTAATTTTCAACATTGTGATTAATCCGTTAGGTACTCGTTTCAACTTTCTATATCATATAGATAGACTCTTGCATGTTTCCAGCTCGTACCTGGACCGTGGCTGTGTGGTATCGCCGGCATTTCAACAGATGTCTCCAATTCGTACTTGGACCGCAGCAACGTGGTATCGCCAACATATCCTACTAGATGGGCCTGCGGAGACCCTATAGTGGCTTGAGAGGACGGATGCGCATGTCGGTTGGCCTAGAGAGGGAGAGTATTATGCCTGACTCGTACTCAGGCCCCCAGGAGTTTCCTGGCGTGGTATCGCCCATAGTACTATTGCCCGTGCGGCTGGCTTAAGGTGCAAACTCCAGAGATGTTTGCAGCAGCAGAACCTTTTGGGCCGGGGTTCTGCCAATAGGGATGGGTAATCACTATCTGAGCAAGGGCCAGGT
>ML736223.1:0-174763 GCA_009193595.1 Aspergillus bertholletiae
TGCGCCATAACAGATCAAGTGATCAAATCCCGGCGGCTGATCGGAAGCCAAACCAAGGAACCGAGGCGCGCAAAATCAACTCTGCGCGCACCGTTGAAAACTAACCATTACCTCACTACCATGTGAGTGATTCCTTTTTCTTTCTTTCTTTCTTTCTTTCTTTCTTTCTTTCTTATTTATTTATTTTATTTTCTTGGAAAGTTTACATTAAAAAAAAATTCTTCCGATAGCCGTAATACACCGTTAACATCGGCGAGCGAAGATGACAGTGGCAGAAAAGACAAAGTAAAGAAAAGAAAAAGAAAAAGAAAAAGAAAAAGAAAAAGCAGCCATATCATCCACCGAACCTAGGCACTATCGATGATGCCAAAAGGAATAGTGCTGCGACTAGGCTATCTAGCTCCTGACGGAAGTGGGGCCACCGGAGAGGCGTAGAGAGTCAAAGTTCACAGCCCGCTTAGTGCCACAGTAGACAGCACGCGGGTAAGACGCAGCGAGACTTACCCCTCCAGGACTCAGGATAAGGGGAGAAGAACATACATGTCCGGCCACTTGTCTAAAGTGGAGTAGTGCAAATCCCCTGATCGATCTGGAGGGTCGGAGAGGGGTCCGGAATGACGATCAATCTCTTGTCGGTAGAACAGCTCCTGATTGATCTTCCCTAAGGTCCTCAATAGTCCTCGCTGTAGGATTCATCCAAGCCGGCCACCTCTGTGGGAAGTTGGGAAAGGCCCCAGAAAGTCAATATGATTTGGTAGTGGCCTTTTAGTCTTCTCCACGTTGCAATATCCCAAAACACACCTGACCTGACCAGATCGGCAACAAAATGATTGATTACCTCGGTCTAACACTGCAGCATCAAACCCCATTCACCTTCAACTTGAGATAGTTGATTGTACCTAGTTTGTACACCTGGTTTATAAACTTGGTTTACAACGTTGGTGGTGAAACACGGAGAAAGCCGCAAGGTTTCACCCGATGCTGGAAGAGTGGAATACTGACTATACAGCAATTGACTACACTGCGATCCAAAACAATAAACAGACTTAGGGAAGACCAGTCATACAGGTGCACTAGGCTGCTGGTACGTTTATCATCCCTCTCATCGGACGGATGATCCTCGTGCGTCTGTGCCGTGACTGGCTGATTAAAGAGAGACGACAGATCTTCTTCTTGTCATTGCACCTCCTCCACTGATTTATTTCTGTATAGCTTTGGCTGATTAGGGCATTTTTTTGCGGACAGTTGGAAAATTGAAACATAAATGGATTTATCTCTCTCTCCTTTTTCTAAGTAAACGATATCGGAGGACCATCAAAAGCGGTATGCACTACGCTGTACTCCGCGCTTCGGCGAGGATACATACATATATGTAATTACATACAGTAACTAACTAATACACGAACCACCCGATTCCGTAAGGTAAATCTATCAACCGAGCTATCAGGTCTTTTGTAACCCCAGGATTAATTGTTTTGGGTGAAAAAAAAGGAGCCGCAGAAGATGATTTGCCTTAACGTGGCCGGCATTGGTAGCCGGCTCTGAGGATCATACCCGTGTGATTTGCAACCATTTCCAAGGAACCTCAACCCCTTGCCTTTCGGAGACTCATACTCAATACTAGTAGGTCAAGCCGCGCTGTCCGGCTTAAGTTTGAAGGAAATACTCCGTACTAAGGTAGTAGGAGTAAGGTATCGACTAACACGACCATTTACTGGCACCCACGTGGGTAATTAAAACTGCAGCGTAGAATTCTACTATTGGTACTCCAAACTTTCCAACGACTTGGGATTTTTGGTTTGGTTTGGTTAGGTTTGGGACGGCGGGTGGAGGTAGTTGTGCCGAATAAATTCCGCAGCCCTGGCATGAACTCTAACATAGCATAACCGTTTCAAACCAGATGGTAATTACTGGACGTTAGGTCACACTCCATGGGCTCTCATTTCCATTTGGTCTATCGTACTCTACTAGGTATGCAGTTCGGCCGAAGGATCCGCATCCGCAGATCACGGTACGCCTCGAGCCCCAACTGGACCAGCTACTAGCCAGCTACCTATATAGAGTTCAATCGTATGTCCCAGTTGCTCCAGGGCTAACGGGTCTTCGTGTGCCAATTAAACCCACCACTGTCGACAGTGAGCAATCATTACCCGAAGAAGCATCGTGGATTTGTCGAAGCTCAAGCTCCAGTGAATAGAAGTCTCAGGATCTGTGCACTCCTCCGAAACGGCCGAACTTCCTCTTAGACAGGAAAAAAGGCCGCCGCTCCCCCTTGGCTTTCTGTTCTCCCGGATCTACATGTCTGGTCCGGGTGTTCCTCGCCCTCCGTGGAGGTTGATCGATGCTCCCCTACTACTCCAGGTTCAGAGCCTGATAGTTGATCAGTGGGGCTTTGTGAAACATGAATTGGAGACGACCGTTGCCCCCGGCGCTCCTCCTCCTTGGAATCGACTCCAATTTGGTTCCGTGGTTCAACCGGATTTAGACCCCAATCTACTAATGCCTGTTTTCAGAGGATTTTCTGTCGTCGCGGCAGTTCTGCCTGCAAGGTTTCCCGTCGGCCAAAAGATTGAATTGGATTGGAATATATCCTCGAACCTAGGTCGTGTCTGAAGAGACTTTCTTTTCCACCAGAGTATCATCTCCCCTTCACCCAGTGAGAGATACTACCTAACCCCCGAATCATTCCGAACCTAAAAGGTGTGTGCGGTCTGTCTCATCAAGTGGGTACTATGTTTCAAAACGATGTTGCGCATCAAGTTTCGCTTCGCATGAGCAATTTATCAGGATCTGATTGTTTGATGCTTTACAATCCATAACATCGTCCATCCTAGCATGTCTGCACATTGCCAGTAACCGCCTTGAAAACCAGGGAGTGACTTGCGATCTCATTCTAGACCTTGGGGCCATGTTAGAGAAAGCCCCTTTCTGGCCAGTCCTTCATATTTTACTATTCTATCAGGCATACAGTCCCCCCTATTTCACTGAAACAAGCACCCCCCCCCGGGGGGGGGGGGGGGGGGGGGGAGGGCGTACGAGAGCCTTCTTGTTATGTGGCGGCCCTACCTATATTACCGTCATTATAATTCACGTTCATATATCAGTACAACTTACACCTGGTATCCCAACATCTAGCTAGTAGCATCTCAACAATTATACCATAAACAAAACATGAAAAGTGAAGAGTAGATAGAGTGAGTGAGCATAGATATCATAACATATCCACTACACACTTGGCAATTGAATCCAAAAAAAAAAAAAAAAAAAACAAAACAAAAGAACGAAAGAGAAAGAAAAGACACATCTACAGGTCAATAACTATAATGACAATGATAATCTTTTCTCTTCCGTAACAGACGCCTCCCAAACTCCATCCAGTATTCCTTTCTTCGCCACTCTCGTCTCTCGACCTTCCATCGAGGCCGAGGAGTACAGATCGAGTCAAATACACAAGATATAATAATTAATTGCAAGTACAAATACAATGGACGTTTCGGGCTCTTATACTCTCTTCACTGGAAACACCGCTGTTATCATAATGATATCTTTGTCGTCTTAGCGACGTCTTCTGCGAAGACGATGTTCCTTGCCCTTCTTGGACCTCCTCTTATTCTTATCCGGGGGTAGAACGAGCGGTTCGTTCTTTAAGTTCCATTCCATAAACCGTAAGAGGTAGTCGTCAATGTGACTAGTTTGTGGCTCATCGTCCATAAATTCGTCCGCAGTAGGCTCGGGAGGTTCAAGTTCATCGCCGGCGGTTAATGGGGTTCCAACCTGGGTCTGAGCAGGTGTTTGAGCGGGAGTACTGTGGGTGGCACTTCGATCCTCAAAGTCACCATCATCAGCATGCTCCAGCTCCTTTTGAGCATTCTTTGCTGCGTCAATATCTTCCTTATCTTCTGCCTGTTCGAATACGCGAGAACTGCCTGATACCCGGTTCTCAAGGACGCGGTCCATTGCCGCACTGGCCTCATCCTGGCCCTCCAGCATCTCCTCATTGCCAATCACCTCGTGAACATCCAGCTTGGTAAAGTAATCCGTGGTAAACTCGCCTTCTTGGATGACGACATCATCTAGCATCCTCTTCTGGTTCGCCTTACGGAGGATATTGGATTCAATGGTATATTCCGAGACAAACCGGTAGATGTGAACATCGCGTGTCTGCCCAATACGGTGACACCGATCCTGGCATTGTTTATCCATTGCCGGGTTCCAGTCGAGATCGTAGAAAATCACAGTGTCAGCGCCTGTCAGGTTGATACCTAGCCCACCCGATCGACTGGATAAAATGAAGGCGAGAATGCGGTTATCATTGTTGAACCTGTCTGTAAGAATCTGGCGCTGCTCGACTTTGGTGGTACCGTCTAATCGGAGATATCGGTGCCCATGAATGTTGAGGAACTGCTCTAAAATATCGAGCATCTTAGTCATTTGCGTAAAAATTAGCGCCCGATGGCCTCCAGCCTTAAGGTCCCGAAGTAATTTGTCAAGCCTTTGTAATTTACCGCAGTCGTACTGCAGGAGTCTCTTGTCTGGAAATGCGATAGAAAGCCGCATTTGAGCTTCGTGAAACGGATCGTAGGGCGGAAACCTCTCCCTTTTGGTTAAATGCCGGGTCTCAATCGGAGTTAGAGCAGCCTCGGTAATTCCAGCGGCGACTACGGCGGGGGTAACACAAGCAAATCGCTGGACATAGCCATCCATTACGTGCGAACGTTCCTTGATAGACAAAATCATCGAGGCAAGGATGGATGACCGGCTGGACAGCCAGTCTGCCAGTGACCGCTTCCGCAGCGGACCATTGGACGTCGGCCACTGTTTGCTGTCTGCTGTGAGGAACTCAATGAGAGTGTTTCCGTACACAGGACGGCGACCGTGCCGCTTTGACTCAAAATACAGGCACCGTTCCAACTCCGCCATCCTCCTCTTTCTACAGTCATTCTCTAAGACATCCAGTGTAGACTGTATGGTTGAACCGTTGAAGTTCATGTCCCAGTTTGTCCTATGATACTGCTGTTCGCGAAGTACATTAAAAGGGCCGTAAGCCATAAGTCTCGTACTGTCATCGGCCAATCTTCGGGATATATCTTCTCTCGAGATAGGGACCAAGTTAAGGAAATCCAGGTCAAGTCTGTTGAGTGGGTGTTCAAAGAGAAGTCGTCGGCGAATGAGAAGTTCTTTGGTCTCAAATTCGGTAGCTACAGAAACTGGCATTGCAAAGGATGTTGATATCGGCCGAGTTTCGAACAGATCTGGATGGTTACAGACTTTCCGTAGCTGCATTAAACAATTAATGATAGACAGGTAGTTTCCGGAAGCGAGAGTCTCCTTAGTCTGTGCCCTGGACATGAAGCCATCATAGAGAAACCGTTGGCGCTTCGAGAGCCTGCAATACATGACATGCTCGTATTTTGCTGGCATCTGCTTCTCGACATCAGCTTTAAGACGACGTAATATATAAGGCCTCAGAACAGTATGAAGTTTAGTGACGACCTGCTTTGCTTCATCGTCCATCGTCTCTCGGCCGTGTTCAAGAATTTGCTCCACTGGGCGTCGAAACCACTCAGAGAAATTCCTGAGATCTGCGAATCCCTCAATGCCCGTCTCATCGCCATCAGATGGCATCAAGAAAAATAGGAGCGACCAAAGTTCCGTCAAGTTATTTTGAAGCGGGGTACCAGTAAGTAGAAGTCGTGCTCGTGTCCTGAACGTAAGCAGTGCCTGCCACCTCTGCGAGCGAAAATTCTTGATGTTATGTGCTTCATCCAGAATCATGTAATGCCAGTTTCTTCTTTTGAGAACTTGCTGGTCTTGCAGGACTAACTGATACGAAGTGATTAGAACATTCCAGCTCGTGTCATCCATCCAACCCCTACGCTTCTGTCGCCGCTCCTCTTGGTTACCGTAGTAAGTCATGATTTTGAAACCCGGGCACCATTTCTTGAACTCCATTTCCCAATTTAGGATCACGCTTGTTGGCACAACAACAAGGTGTGGGCCCCATACTTCGTGTTCCACAGCCAGATGCGCTAACAGGGCGATAGTCTGGATAGTTTTACCAAGACCCATTTCATCAGCTAAGATACCATTGATGTGATTCGTATATAGACCAGCAAGCCAGTCCAACCCAAAATGCTGGTATTCTCGTAGTGTTCCTCGGAGTAAATGTGGAATGGGTGTCTTCAACCCTGGAGCAGGCGATTCACTGGTTTGCACGGGTTTCTCTGCCAGTGTATCGTAAGATGAGACAGACTCCGGCTCTGAAGGCTTCGTAGCAAGTGTTCCCGGAGACGCTTCACTAGAAGGCTCTCCACTCTGACAAGTTTCGCGATGAGTTCTCTCAATGTCACCTGGGGTCTCTGTGGGTGTGTCTCTGTCCTGGAAATTCGGTGTACTTGAATGACTAAGAATAGGCGCTTCCGTCATTTCAACCTCTACGCCTTTCGTGTCAGTGGAAACGTCGTCAACCATAGTAGAGTCTTTGACAGCATCAAGGGGTGTAGAGTCCAATCGCGCTGGTCCATTAGGCACCAGGGAAACCTCATCTGGGTCTTCCAGGTCCTCCTCCTCGGATACGATCTTCACGCTAGCGCCATCGCCCACAACATCATCGTCAGAATTCTCATCTTTAGCCTGAGGATCGTTGGTATTAAAAGGGGAGTCCTTTGCAGAAAAGAATCCCAGTAACCCAGGCTCGTCATCGCTTTCTTCGTCAGAGTTAGAGCCATCGGAATCCCTGTCCTCTTCGCTTTCGCTCATATCATCATCCATATCTGTAGATGCTTCATCGCTATCATCCATGAGCACTGGATCGACGTCGTCGAGTTGAACTTTCTCTGGCGATAGCTCCGCCAAAGGTAAGTCGGTATCCCCCACATTATCTGCGAGGCGACCAACCTGTGAGGTATCGGTATTTCCCGACGAAGCCGTATCATCAGAAGCTTGAGACTCGTGATCCGAATCATCATTGAGTGAAGCAAGGTTAGCATACTTTGACCGGAGTTCCTCCGCTGTTAGACCCTCATCGTCATCGATAACATTTTCATCTTCACTTCCAGACTCCGTAGATGACATATTGCTTTCATTATCTGAGCCATCGTCAGATGAATCACCCGTTTCGTCTCCTTCCTCATCGCTAGATTCTAGAGCATCACTTCCTGTTTCTCCAAGAATCTCCATTCGTCTTTTCTCGAAGAGCATAGTGGATTGTTTTATTGCACGGTCCAAGGCTTGTTGGTCTTCTGCTTTTCGCTCCTCTTCCCAGCGTGCCAGGCGCATCCTATCTACGTCTGCACGAGCTAGGTCAAACATCTTTTGGAGGTCCTTGGCTAACTGTTTGCGTTTCCCACGCATCTCATCTTGCTGTTCCCGAAGTATGTCCTCTGGATCCTTGTTACGTTTTCGCCATGCATCAGCACACCATTGGGCGAAAAGCCTCGCTGTGTGGCGATGGCGTCTATGCTCTTGGTCAAGCAGTTTCTTGAAATACAATGCGTGCGCCACAAGATGATCCTGGTGTGAATATTGGGGGACTGGTTCCTCTTGCTGCTCTGGTAAGTAAGCAGAACATACGTCTGGACTAAGAAGGCCGCCAGGTTCAATTGCTGTAGTTATTCGACACCTCCTCCTTGCCTCCTCGAGCGCCTCCGATGGCGAGATAACCGCATCATCTCGTACACTTCCCTCCCCACTCTCGAGCCATTGTTTGAATGAACCATACTTCCGAGGGTTCAAAACGTGGGAAGGGTGCTGGATGCTAATGGATGGCCTTTTAACTTTGATCCGCAACCTAGGAATTCGCAGACTTCCATCTCCATCGTCATGTTCAATATCTTTGGCTCCTCTCCCAATGTCATTCGTTCCACGAGTCGCCAGAGCAGGAGAGCTGTTAAGAGCTACATTGGAAGTTCGAAGAGAGGTTGTTGAAGTACCGGAGCTTCGAGACCTCGTCCGTGCATTGGCTTCCTTGGAAACCGGAGACTGTGAGATACGTTGTTGGATTCCAGCTATCCCTCTCATTGACAAGCTTCTGGGGGATCCGTTGACGGCTGTTTGGCCGCTAGCAGGATTTCCATTCGTGTCTGAGCGCGGTGGAGTCATCAACACTGGCGGCGATGACGCAACGGCCTTTCCACCACCCAAAGCATTTTTACCTACCGACTGCTTCTGCGCTGCTCGTGTATGTCTTTTGTCTGAAGGGGGCTGCAACTCGAGGGGTAGCGCATTGACTCTCGAAGACTTCCGTCTGCCATCCTGAATGAAGGATGTTGGTCCATCAACTCCAGCTTTCTTCCAGGGAGGTGATGCCGGTCTTGAACTCGAGCGACGGGAAGTAGCTGGTCCTGTAAGCTTTCGCTTCTTGGATGGCGGTCCTTCTGTAGTATCTGTTGCGACATCGTCTTCTTTGACTTCGGCAAGAATTGAGTCGCACGTCGCAGGATCAACAAATGTTTGGGACGCAGACAATTCGGTAGGGGCAGATTCTATTTCTGAGGTCACGCGTTCATCTTTTTGTGAAATGCCATTAGGACTGCCGTTTTGCATGTCTTGTAACCACGGAGACAGGGGCCTTCTTCACAGCTGACCCCGGTTTTCCCAGCGAGGACACACTTGAAGTAGGGAAATTTGGCATCAACGTGTAGCTATAAGTAGGTTAGAATGCCACACGAAATTTGGCATAGTTATCGGCACTGTAGCGCGACTGGTGACAGATAAACAACTCGGGAGGAGAGAATAGGTGAAGAAATGGTTTTTTCATATTGTGACGAAGAGTACAGAGCGACGTGTATGTAAGCGCGCCCGCGGACCAAAGCTCTGCGTTGGTGCCTGAGGCCTAAACCGGCCATTGCCGCAAACCTCCAATTAATCCGAACCCGTCATCGTCGCTTTCACTTCATCTTAAGGTCTAGTGAGCCTTTCACCCCTCCCTTTGACAACCACCGCCCTCTATTTTTTACGGCCGAAGGGTTAGTACCGCTTTCTCAATGCTCAATATTCTCGCTCTAAAATAATTAATACTAATGGCAACGAATAGATGCTGTCTCAGCGGTTTTTGACTCGGCGCCTGCCTCAGGTGGCCGTTCGTTCTAACACCCCCCGCGCCTTTTTCTCACAAGGCAGGATTCTTGCAGCTGCAGAGCTTGATGATCCTCTGCAGGTATGATACTCCTATGATAGCACCGTTTTATTTAACACCAATTGACCCCGTTTGGTTTCGACACACAGAATGGTAATTATCAGAATCCTCCTCGCGTTAAGCGTGCCTTAAGAGATCCTCATGGCGACTGGTGGGACAAGCAAGAGAGACGGAATTTTGGAGAACCAGTTCATGAGGAAAACGAAATTCTCGGGGTTTTCAGTCCTGAGCAGTATACTCATGTTACATCCCGTAAGGGCTTCTTCCACCTGGGCGTCTTCGTTGCCACCTTCCTTGGGTTCTGTGGCTTGGTGAGCTTCTACTATCCAGACAAGCCTAGCACTCCCAGAACATATCCGGAAGGCTTAGAGAAGGAGCTTGGAGGACCCAATGCTGTTAAGGTAAGTGCTAACTTACATCCCCGACATGCCTTTTGCCTGAACATTTAACTTACATTTTGATATTAGGCCCACAAATCCGGCGAGGACTCTTGGTGATTGGTTATCATTTGCTTTTTTTTTCTCCTGTTGTGTAAATAAGTACAGTACGATTCTCTTTTCAGCGTCAATCGAAGGTCTGATTGTCGATGATTTCAGATGTGCGGGCTGCTCTTCACTGCTTGACCTTCTAGCATCCTAAATCTCCTGACGGTTTCGACATCCATTTCATACCTGGGCTTTTAGGCTGACATAGGGTGTGCGAACTTAATAGGTAACCAACCTGCCTCAACAAGACCGTGACAATCAGGGAGATGTGAGGATGATAGTCGAGAAGTCACCAAATAACCATATACTGTACTATGTACTCGGTCTATCTAGGGTTTCAAACGCTCTAAGTAGGTTATAGGGTTGAACAGAATCAAAAGAATAGACCTATCGCATGAACACCGAGAGAAGTAGCGAGTAGAAAATGCGCACAGCTAAAGTGTAAATTGGACTTGGAGAATCTTATAACAAGGAAATGATATGCAGCTGATATGAGCGGCGAGTTGCAAAGTGTAGTTGCAACTTTTTGCTTTACGCTTAGTCTGCCCTACAGACTACGTCAGTTACTTGGGGTTGCTTTTTGTTTCAGGTGCAGAAGCAGAAGCGCCTCCCGCCATCAACAACACAACAACACAACACCCCTTTCTTCCTTTCTACCCGCCGGAATTTTCCTACCAATTCCCCCTCGTATCTTCCCACCTCATTAACTCTGTGGTCTTGAAGAGCTCAGCGAAAATTTTGCGATTTATTTCAGTCCAGCTGGCGCTGGCTGGTGGTACAATCTCACTACTCACTGTTTTATCCATGGTCCCGCTTTCCGATCCCTTGCCCCCTCTCCCGGAACGCTGTAACATTCGGATAGAGAAACTCCCCCATGTCGACAGGGTCTAATCAATCCCGAGGCATCAACCGACGGATTAATAGTATCCAAAATGATTCTCGCCACACGCGCACCCTTTCTGGGTCCCGCCGACGCCCCGTGAGCCCTACCGCAGCCTACACATATGCTCTCAGAGTCGCTTACCTCTCATACCTTCTTCAACCTCGTTCGCGCCGGGTTCAGAATGTGCCCGCTCCTCACCAGCGGCCGAAGCGCTCATCAACCTCATTTCATGACCTGATGAGCGATTTCTCTCTTGTTAGAGATTCGAAAAGCACACGTTTTCCCCACGGCTTCATAACTGAGCTCGAGAAGAGATTGACGGGTGTCTTGACCAAGAAAGAGAAAAGAAAGGAGTATCAAGACCCTCTGGTTGTCAGAACATTCGCTGCTTTCCTCAATACCCTTAAAGAGCAGTCATTCAAGAAGCGCATGGAAAAGGATCGGCGAGCCGAAGACCTCGTCCTCATTTTCTACTCAAATGCAACTAAGGAACTGAGTAAAGGCAAGGATCCGGACGATGATCACTGGAAATTTATGGTGGACAGACATGTCGCACTCTTTGTCCGCCTGATCTCACATATTTTGAAAGATAACGACTGGGCGAAAGAACGACCGGAGCTGGCGAACCGATTATCGGTCTTAGAGAATAAACTCCTTTCCCAAGATCAGGATCTTGTGCAATCTAATGGTCCGTCAACAGTGGAAGTCATAGTACCTCTAAGCTATGATGTGAGAGATATGCCTCTAGTGCAGCATGTCGCAAGGGTTTTCAATATAAGCACAGCTCAAGTACAGTCCGACATCGACAAACACCGGGAGATCTGGACTGCCCAAGCGGCTCTCAAGGACCTCAAAGCTTATCAGACCCATCTCAGTCTAAATACCCGAAAAACTATGTCCAAAGAAGATTTTGAAAATGAAGAGGCATATGAAAGCTGGAGGAAAAATGAAGGCCCTGACCTATCTCAAATGATGCTTGCTATCGTGCAGGCGAACCCTGAACTAGCGAAAAGTACCCCTGGGGGTGCGCTTCCACAGTTCAATACAAATTCCGGAGATAACAATGATGCAACCCCTAGTGACTTGTCAAGAACAAATTCTGATAGGCCGGTTTCATATGTAATCGACCAATCAGTGGATCTCAGTTCGCTATCAATAGGCGATGACAATAGTGAATCCGATGAATCTGACACATACACATACATGCCACCAGACCCCCGATCTATGTATAGGTATATTTTGGCTCAAATTTTGAGCTATGACCTGAAAGATCGCGGAACTGAAGCTACACAACCAGCGTCTGAGCTCCCGTTTATGAAACTCCTGTCGAAGCAATCGGCCGAGTTCTTGAACGAAGCTTGCCATCGTTGGCGAATCCCCCACTTTTCTAGGCTAGTCCTTTTCCTGGAAGTTGTCCGATCGAAATTTGTAGACAACGAGATTGACCTTGATACCCTTGATTCAGCATTTACCTATATCAAGGAGACTCCATCGTCGGAGAAAAAGCGTAGCAGTTTTGTGGTTACCGTTCTCTTCGACCGACACAAGTGGACTGTACATGACTTACTTTCGATGCAGCAGATACTCTCCTCTCTCCATGAAGCACTTCTGCGGGAACTTTACGACGTCATGATGGATTGTTATGAAGGGAAACCTCGACCGATCGGTCCTGTAATGTATGTTCTAGAGAATCATATTCAGCTTGACCCCAGCTATACAGAGGACCTGGAGGATATCGACCGTTTTCGTTGTTACGTCCAGGATGGTCTCGCCCAGAAAGGAACCGAAAAATATCAAGATCTCCTCGGGCAGTATGTCCCAATGGATCAAGGTATTTGGGAATTTGACCATATCATTCAACTGTGTGAGGCCATAACAAAACTGGCTCAGAAGATCAGGAAGCGCTACCGGAATAATCCGGAAATCATGGGGTAAGATACATTTATTCCAAATAGTAGTCTTCTGCTCACAAAATATAGGGTCAATCCGTACAAGATCTTGCTTTCCAACGTGCTTCCGATATTTGCAGAAGACGCTCATGAAATGGTAGCCCGAATAGTCGAACAGGCCAAGTTAAGAGGAGAGGAGATTCCAATGGAGGATGGCTTTGATTTATATAAACAATTCACGGCTATCCGTCAACTCTTCATTGAAGGACTCCCCAGGTAGGACCATCGCTGCTAATATAGAGTGTTGATACTAATGTAAAACAGCACTCCTTTCCCATTCCGTGTTGAGGACTTGCTGGAAGAATTCGTCTGGCGGTGGATCCGCATGACAGAGGAGAAGATTACGGAGTGGGTTGAACAGGCTGTTAGACAGGATGCCTTTGCTGTCCGAGCCGATGACTCAACGGAGATGATCCCAGAAGAGCATCGGCACAGCGTTTCCGTTATAGACATATTCCGCTCGTTTAATCAGGTAATAGAGCAAATGATTCAACTTGGGTGGGATGATGACTTCCAATACGCAAAATTCATGACGGCATTATCCAAATCTATTTCAAATGGCCTTGCAAAGTACTGCGAGTCGTTGGAGCAGATGTTCTCACGAGAAATGGACAGACTTTCACCGGATCAGGAGGCGGCTATGAATCAAACAGCCCAGGAAAAGTTGATGCAGATCGCTAAAGAAGCGTGGGCGAGCAAAGAGAAGATTGAACCATTCCAATTCTTTCCCGAGGTATGTCAGCTCCTTTTTATCCCCCTTCTTCCCCCTACGGACTTTTCCAACGCCTCTCTTTTGTTTCCCGGCTAGGCTTGTTTGGATGGCTGACGATTTAATAGTCACTGGTCAAACTGAACAATGTTGAATATGCCCTTACCCAGCTTGACAAGCTAGAGCGTGAAATAAACGTTGATGGCTGTGCAGATGTTATCGCCAAACATGCTCCTCCACAGATGCAGAAAATGCGCCGGTCAACAACCTATGTATTCACGATTAAGGTGGTAGAAGCCGAAGACTTGAAAGCTTGTGATATGAATGGGGGTAGTGACCCATATGTGGTGCTTACAGACGAATATCAGAAGCGTATTGCCAAAACTCGTATCATATACAACAATCTCAACCCCCGATGGGATGATTCTGTTGATATAACAACGCAGGGTCCATTGAACATCATTGCAACAATATGGGACTGGGATGCAGTAGGCGACCACGATTATGTCGGCCGCACTTCTATCAAACTTGATCCCTTACATTTCAGTGATTTCTTGCCAAAGGAATATTGGCTTGATTTGGATACACAGGGCCGATTGTTACTCCGTGTCAGCATGGAGGGGGAACGGGACGACATCCAATTTTATTTTGGCAAAGCCTTCCGCACATTGAAACGTACGGAAAGGGATATGACGCGCAAAATCACAGAAAAGGTAGGTCCAAACTCGCACTGGGCGCTGAATAATGAATATCGTCTTTAACATGACCACCAGCTCTCTGCGTATATCAGCCACTGCTTGTCTCGTCGAACCCTGAAGTCTTTATTATCGCGTGGTCTCAGTATTACCAGCGTTTCCAACTTTCTTAGCCGAAATAAGGCACAAGCTACTGCCACAGGACCATCAAATGCGGACGTAGAGAATGCACTAACTCCGCTTTTCGATTACTTTAATGATAACTTTGCAATCATGAACAAGACCTTGACATCTGAAGCCATGAAAATGGTCATGGCTCGATTATGGAAAGAGGTTCTTAGCACCATCGAGTGCTTGCTTGTACCTCCCTTGTCCGACAAGCCATCCCATCAGAAACCTCTTACAATGCAGGAGGTTGATATAGTCTCACGCTGGCTCGTGCTGCTCTTGAACTTTTTCCACGCCATCGATGAGGAAACTGGCGAAGCCAACGGGGTTTCGATTGATATCTTGAAGTCGCCTAAGTATCATGAGATCCAATCTCTAAACTTTTTCTACTTTGAACCCACCGAAAATCTCATTCGTACCTCTGAGAGGATGGCTTCGGCAACCATATCTCGGCAGCAAGCCAACAGAAACCGAGCGTCCGCGCCGGCACATCTTGGTTCTGGAGGACCGGGTGGGTTCCTCGGCGTTCCTGGTGCTCGACGAGCCAAGAGTATCATGCTTTCACGGAATCTTGGCACAATGAAGAAGGCGAAGGAGGAGAAATGGCGCGAAGCTCAGGCCGAACCAAACGATGACATGATCTTGCGGATTCTCCGTATGAGGCCCGAAGCCGCTGGCTACCTACGCGATCGAAGCCGTCAGAAGGAGCGACTCGCTGCTGCTGCGGCCGCAGATGCCATTGTAAAACAAAGCCTGATGGCTGGTGGAGGAAGGATGGCGGGAACTTTGGGGCGACGATGATTACTATAAGGACGCCTATTGCTTTACACTAAGTCTATTTTTGCCTTTGAAGGTGTGTTCCAGCCTTGTTTGGCAAGTTTGTATGCGCATGATGATTCCCACACCGTTAGTTTGAAGCTATGATGCGCTTGTTGTCTTCAGGTAGTATTTACAGAGTTCCTACTTATAATGAATGAGACACCAATGGATGACCAGTCGGGGCAGTAGTAGGCCGAGGCCATTTCAACACTAATCACATCTGATTGCCATTTGATTGTATGCCATGTAAATTGAAAACGTTTTAATTTACTCCAGAGCAATGCATTCGATCTCTACAAGCACACCCTTAGGGAGCTGAGCAACAGCAACACAGCTCCGAGCGGGCTTATGAGTGAAAAACTTCTCGTAGGTAGCGTTCATCTCAGCGAAGTTCGCCATATCAGTAAGGAATACCTAGTGGAGGATCTTGATCAGCCATAGTCTCCTTGTGATTTAAAGCCAGAGAACAAGGGAGAGGAGGTAGGATAGGAAGGGAGAGGGGGGGAGTGAAAGAAAGGGTATACGTACATTGACCTTGACGATCCTGTCGACGCTGGAACCAGCAGCTTCGACAATGGCCTTGATATTGTTGCAGCAAGCCTGGGTCAAGTCACCAATATTTCCAGTGACCAGGTTTCCAGAGGCGTCAGCGGGGATCTGGCCGGAGACGAAGATCTGGCCATTGGCACGGATGGCTTGGGACTGAGATAATCAGAATGTCAACAATGTTTGACGCCTTCTTTCCGAGGTGGCTATGATGGAGGGAAGGGATATATAATATGGATGATTTGTTTTGTTCGGTTGCAGGACTTACGTAGGGGCCAGCAGCTGCGACGAGTCGAATGATTAGCTTAGTCTTGAATGATTTGTCAGGGTGATAGCAACTGAATAGCTGCAAGTATCTGATACCAAGGCCAGATTGATCCAGGGCAGTTTGGAGGGAGATGACTCACGAGGGCAAGCACCGGCGGCGGAGATGGGGGTCATGCCAGACATATTGACGATTTGAATGGGGAATTGAGGTCGGATGATACGAGGCAAAGAAGAGGTTGGTGATGAGGAGAGAGGGGCAATTCGAGTGGAAAGAAGACGAGAGCTGATCCGTAACATATGTGGAGGGGCTTGAAACCTATTTATTTGAGTATACTAGAAGTATTCCGCGGGAAAGAGTGGGATTGATGGTCGGAGAGTTGGGGTTGTACCAGTATTATGTCGACCCCTCCCGACATCGGGTGGGGCAGTCTGTCTTGTTCCCGGAGGGCGTCTCTTTACTTTTCCTTCAAATCCGTACCGTACATTTCTGATTGCGTGTTGTAGCTTTACCCCAAGGCTTAGGTTAAACTCTACATGGTATACCGATATTAAATTTGACTCGTTACATCCCATTACTCCTCATCGGAAAAAGATATGCATATGTTGAGCTGGCCAACGAGGTATCGGGTTTCAGGTGAAGATTATGTCTAAGGCAAAGATTTCCTACTGGTATATATATACACGAAGGATATGCATGATATACACGAGGTGGCGGAGGCAGGTTCTGATAGTCATGACGTCGTCATCATATTCATCACAGCTAGGACATGAAACACATCCAAGAAATATTAGCAACAGTTACCAGGCATGATTCATGGATATCACTGTTTATTGACAAGAGAACCCAATTCCTTTAAAAAAGAAGCCGTTTGCTCGGGGGAAAAACCGAAGAACACGGGGCCATTGAATACGATATTGGCTGGAGTGTTAGTTGGGGGAGGAAAAGTGCCTGGCTGTTGTCCAGAATCCCGATCGGCAGCGTCAATGGCTCCGCTCTTTCCTCCATGATCGCGAATGGTCTCTGTCTCCGGCGCTGTGTTGACAGCTGGAGCCGCACCATGGCCAAAAGGACAACGGCCAGGTTTGGGTGCCGTAGGAGGCGCCTGTTGCGTCGAGTCACGGAGCGGGAAGGAAGAGACCCCAATGGCTTCTTTCTCTGACGGCTTCTTCGACTTCTCGGGTAAAGTCGACGCCGCTGGAGGCGACAGCGGAGGCGATGCTGAAGGAGGCAATGGCATCGGGACAGGGATTCCCCAAGGCCTGCTGGGAGATTCACCAACGCGAACCTCGCGTAGCGGACGGTCAAAGCGGCCCGCCCTCTCATCATCATTCTCTTTCTCGTCCTCTTCTTTTATATAAGGCCGCATCTCCGAATTTATGCCAACCTCTTCCGCCCACTTTTCCACTCGTTCGGCAGAAGAGCTGGATGTCGGCGCACCGCTATTACCACGGTCCGGGAGGAACGCTTGATGTTTGACGGATAACCCTCGAATCATATTAATGAGACTACCATATTTCGCATCTAGATGCCGCATGCTATGGGAATCCTTCTGATACCGCTGGACACAAATTGCATGGCTTCGGGGTATTTCGTGTTTGTGCTTCTCAACATAGTCGGCAATTTCCTCGGGGCTATGCTGGTCTAGGTATCTAATAGGGCACCGGGCAACAGGACATTGCGTGGTCGGTGTCCTCGCGGAGGGAGTCTGACTAGAACGTCTATTATTTCGTTCAGCCTTTATAGGGTCTAAACTTTCGTGTCCACATGTGTCATCATTAGGGAACTTGAAAGGATCCTCGATCCCATTAGCCATGCCATTCTCAGATGGCGTATTTTTAGACTTTGAGAATGGGCAGTGCAGATTTCCCTGAGTGCCTTTAGTGGTGAAGTCTTTTTCTAAAGAGCCAGGAGCTCCGGCCCTAGTGGCAACGAGACATGGGTTGAGGTCAGGGACACTCAGTGAATTCAGGACAGATTTGTAACACACCACCCCGTCCGCTATTGGTTTGAGAATCTGGTCGTCTACATTCCCAGATTCTGATAGCGCTCTTACTACATCGGGAGGACTGAGAGGCGCGGACTTTTGGATCTCAAATATAGAGTGACCACGAATCTTCTCCGAGATGATTTTGGCATGAGTATCAAGACCACCGGGAAGTCGATCTGTGAGCTTCATATACTAACTTGGCCATTAGCAAAAGAACACGGTTCAAGGATAGCAGGGCCAATGCAATGGGGAGAATATGGATGTTTAGATGCCTTATCAGATAATACATGATTTGTCCGTCACCGTCGCAAAAGCGACTCCTGATCTAGAGCTAATCGATGTTTCTCATCATTTGGGGCAGTGGAGGAGTGTGGGGGTTAAAAAAGGAAGAGTGCCTACCTCATCATAAGCATGCTCCACTCTTTGTTGCAAGATTTTCTCCTTGCACATGAATTGCTGAGTGGTTAGCAGAAGAGCTTCGAAAGCTTTCGCCAGGGTCTGAAGTCGTGGGTCCTGCTGCAGAGATGCAGCGACAGGCGCAGGAGACATAATTCTTTGGGGCAATACTGATTACTAGACAGTACATATCACATCTGATAGTTTAAGCTTTAAGTAGCACTTCTGCACTGAGCAGAAGTGCAGCTTGAAAGACATGAGGTAAGACGATGGGAGAAGAGGAAAAGGCGGGAAGGTCACCACCCGAAGGCATATGAAGAATTGTTAAGCGAAATGGTCCGTGCATGTTGCACGTGATGCTATTATGGATACCTCCATAACTAACTATTGCATTGATCGCTCTGAATCCTCCTCTTTCCCTTAGGTAACACTTAACAAGATCTTATCATATCAAATAGCCGGGCTAGCTCAATCGGTAGAGCGTGAGACTCTTAGTCCACGGTATCTCAAGGTTGCGGGTTCGACCCCCGCGTTCGGCTCTCTTTTTGCCCGCACACATAATGCGTGTGTGCCTTCTGTTTACGCCGTACTATATTGCTTTCGTTCGTCTTTGCCCCTCATGTTTTTTGTCGCTTACAGTAATTCAAACCCTTGCAATTAGCAATATCACATTGCAAGGAACACCCAATACTGTAACCACACGCTCCTGCAACAGCAGGATAAGGCAACAAAGGTCGTGTGTCAGAGAAGCGTCGATCCGACTTTGTTCTGGGCTCATCGGACACCGTTGCAGCATGTTCAGGGTTGCAAACGCGGTATTAATCCAGTCGCCAGACCGCAGGGGTCGTCGCCCAGACAAAACCAGGCAGGAATATGAGACATCTGTGCGGCATGCATTGGCAGTGATGGCAGTGATGGCAGTGATGGCTACATCGGCGCTGCAGGTGGCTGCAGATGCTGAGCTGCATTGTGGGGAGGTGAGCGGTATTCCTCTACTCCTGCGTTATGATTAGTCGCAGTGCCTGTGGATGTGTGACAGTCAGGGACAGGACACCGTTCTGCAGGCTGCGTGAGTTTGAGAACGAAGGAACTTGTCCCATATAGATATATTATTACTTTTGACGATTACAACCAACTAGTCTTGCCAATTTTTTTTCCCCTTTAGATATCTGAATATTGTTTGTCGGAGCACCCGATATTAGCTGTTTCCCGGGGCTTGGGGATTGGAGATATTTCTGGTTGGGGAGATTAAATAGTGTTACGGAGTAGCTGGTTTAAATCCAGGAACCAGGTGCGAAGAAGATACGGGAAATCCGAGGGTTGCATGATAATGTGGCAAACCTTGTGTCTTTAACATGAGGCCATGAGACAACCTCTCTGTCCATAATCTATCTATTGTCAATACTATAGGCATCCCCTCGCAGCGCCAGCTAACGAAGTGGTTTTGTTTTGTATTGTACGATTTGTGCTTGCGCTGGATGAATAGATCACTGGAAAAGAGGCATTGGATCATTGGATCGACACAGAAATATTCATTAACTATGGTAGTTATTATGATTAGTCGTACTCCATAGGTAATAACTATTACTATGATCTTGGCTCAGGCGGATCGGAATACCTGGAGGATGGTGGGCAGACTGAGCATTCGGCCTAATTTCCAGAAAAAGCGTATGAGTGGTTATGGAGTGCAGGGAAACCAGATAGGGAATGATAGTCCAATTATTCCTCGCCCGGGATCCATCGTGGCTTGTTGATCCAATCCACTCCTTGATAACCCTGACCGCATGTGTGGATTGTTGTCGTGTAATCCGCCGATATGTATAACAAGATTAGCGTTATATCCACGCAGACTGAACCGTTCATGCTGAATATTGCGATTATTTTCATTCATTCATTCATACGGTTAGGCTAGGCAACACTACTAATCTGGCAGTATCCTTCCTTCATTTGACTTGACTGCCTGTGAGGGGGGGGAGAGGGATAGGGAGAGAGGGGGGATAAGAAAAAAAAAAAAAGGCAAAAAACAAAAGTACCTTGCTTGCCCTGGAGGTAACGCCGAAAACTTCCATCATGGCTTATAAGGAGGGGCTGAAATATTACTAGTAGTGGCAGGATGGATATACATAGTTATATCATGGGTCAATCCTGACAAATGGGAGTAGATGGGATAACAACATGGTAAACTAGGAACAGTTAGTCAATTAGTAGTAGTAGTACCCCGTAGTAGTACTACCAACATAGTATCATCAATTGATTCATTATGAGGTGGCTGATTGATGGAATCTAGACCTTTATTTAACAAGTCATCGAGAGGGGTATGTTTTTTTTTAGTTCCCACTGCGGCGTACGGAGTAGTTGTGGTACTATCGCAGACCAAATCAGGGCGTAAAATGTAATTTGAGTCTTGGATTTTCAAGTCCTTCAACCTGGCAGTGACAAATGGACAAATGGAGATCTATAGATTAACTTCCGATGAAAATAGAATCATAATATCCAACCCACAAATTCAGTACTGTCTGGTCGATTGTGTTGAGATGCGGACCTGAGGGGTCAGGTACTTTTCGCTGAAATACTGTAAATTACATCGGCATTCACAATTCTTACGCCAGCGCAAGATCTTCGAGGGGTCGATTTTTTTTCCTTTTCTTTTTCCCTCCCGCTCGCTCGTGCTTATCACTTTGAATTGATTATTTTACTTTTCAAGCACCTCACCCTTTTGTTTTTTATTCTTTCTTCTCTTCTTTTCTCTTCCTTTCCCCCCCTCCCTTCTCTTCTCACTATGTCTCAGCCAACCCATAACCCTTCCCAACAGCCCGATGCCGCCGCCGCCCAAGTCGCCGGACAGTCCCCCTCCTCTTCCACCCGCACCGCCGAACTCGCCAGTCTTAAAGTAAGCCTGCGCGCCGCTCTCCGCCAATTCCCCGACTTCCCGTCTCCTGGCATTCTATTCGAAGACATTCTGCCCATCTTTGCCAATCCTACTTTGCACGAGGCTCTTCTTCGCAGCCTAGAGCTGCACATCCTTCAAAACCACAGGGACCAGAAGCCCGATGTTATTGTTGGTCTCGAGGCCCGGGGCTTCCTTATCGGCCCCAGCCTTGCTCTGAGACTTGGCGCGAGCTTTGTCCCTGTGCGCAAGCAGGGCAAGCTGCCCGGGCCATGTGCCACCCAGGCCTACGAAAAGGAATATGGCCAGGACTTCTTCCAGATGCAGGCTGATTCAATCAAGCCTGGCCAAAAGGTGATTGTGGTGGACGACATAATTGCAACTGGTGTGTATTCTTATCATATATATATACGGTCTTTCCCGTTTCAGGAATGAGCTATACTGACTATATTCCAACAGGCGGGTCGGCCTGGGCGGCGGGTGAACTTATCAAGCAGATGGGCGGCGAGCTTATGAGCTTCCTGTTCATTCTCGAGCTTGAGTTTCTTAAGGGACGGGAAAAACTTCCTGCCCCAGTCTACACTCTCCTCTCTGGCCAGGAAGAAAAGCATTAAATGACGACCAACGACACTTGCCTTCTGTTTACCGGATCATTATGATTGTGCTGCCCGTAGACGGGTTTCATTGTAACAAAGAAAACAGAAAAAATACGCATGTTTCCGCTTCCCCGCAACGAGGCACTCGGGTCCAAGTTTCGACTGGTCGGTACACTGCAGCGACGATTATCAAATGGGCTGCATCCCATCGGATGGGCGTTGTGTCTCAAAAAAAGAAAGAAAGAAAGAAAGAAAGAAAATTAGAAACACAACGCCTTCCCTGCCGCGTTTTTCGTTTTCGTGGCTGTTAGCCTTCACTTTTCGGCTGGAATACGGGAATAGACGAAGTCGGGACAATGACATACACCATGCCCTTCTTTTTTAGGGCATGCAGGGAAACGGGAACGCGTATCCACTTTCATAGCGCAGTTTATTGCTGAAGCATACTATAGAATCTCCATATGAATAGCGCTAATATCGCTACCCCGTACTATATCGCATATCGTTATATATATAAAATTAAGGTGTACCATGGTAATCATTCAGTCATAAAATCTTATCTAGTATAAACTTCATCCCATAAAGCGTTGTCTATGAAAGGAAAATAACGCCAGAAGGATCTAATGACAGCTTAATTTATAGGGATCGACACTCTCATCACCTCATCTGCCCACTTCCTAGGGAAACCCAAGGACTCCGCCTCACGGATCGCACGGTTCATCCGCGGAATATACTCGTCTCTTGGGGGACCTACACGCACCCTCTCCTCATCCACATAGACCAAGGTCTCGACGACTCTGCCTTCCCTCCGTTGCCTCTGTTCCTCATCCAACCACACCGTCACTCTAGCCGGCACAAGCCACCTATTATAGTCCCCATGGCCTTGCTCTGTCGGTCGAATATGCGCAGGAACCTTGTGCGTCGCCCGCGATGGCGGCGCCGAACGGTCAATACCCTCATAGCCATCAAGCAATCTCTCATCCTCGATGTCCATCTCATATAAGATGCCGTAGACTGTATCTTCATCCCCAGAAACAGGTACATCTTCACCCTCATCTACTTCCAGGCCAACGCGTAACTCAGCAGGCGGTACTACATTCGCATAGCCAGCCTGGCAGATCAGCCAGCGCCAATGATCCAGGCGGGCGATGGCCACCGGCTTAGATGAGAGATCAGGATTATGGGTACAGCGGAGACGCATTTGGGTGAAGGAGAGATTGGAGCCGTAGGCGAAGTACAACGGGCGGGGTTTGGTTTGTTGTGGGGCTGCTACCTCAGTGCCCGAGGGGGAGTTGGTGGTGATCGTGATTGTTGTGCGAGCTGTTGGATCAAGTTTGATATCATGTTGGTCTAATGTTGGGGGCTTAACAGTTGTTGTGTCTTGAATATGCATTTTGCTTGTTGCGTGTGCTTTTGTAGCACCTCAAAGATAGATGGTAAATTCTGGGCTGCCTGAACAACCAAGCTTCGAGTGTCCCTAGTGTCCCTGAACGAGGTAAGGGGGAGGTGGGAGGTAGAGTAAAAGAGAATGTTAAGTAGAAGGATCGCTGGTGCAAGCGAAGATCAAAGCATGTATTTAAATCTGCGGAGGACCCATCCATAGCAAGTGGAGATAGATTTACTCCATACGTACTTGTACCCTGCCCTCGGTTCCTCCCAGCGGAACCAGGCTGTCCTCGCCACCCGAGCCAGGCTTTGGTTCCTAGGTACGGAGGATTTAGAGACTACTCCGTACCTAGATAACTATAATTATCGAACTCCGACTAACGTTATTAGATGAGGCAGCATGCGTAGATATCATGACAGTTTAGCGTCAGCATGCTTCCCCTCCTGTCATTTTATTTTTCTTTTCTCCCCCCGAATTGGAAACTAATATTTTGTGTCCAGATTTTTGTCTTGGAACTTCGGCGATGGCGAGATCTCTAACTTCAGGCCGCCCGGCAGAACCAAGAAGTGTTACTCAGGGACTGTACCTATCAACATGCTGTGGCGCAGCGAGTGGCGACAAGGAAATCCAGTCAGCCCGATAGTAGTTTTGTACCCTACGCCCTCATCATGCCTTACGTCTTTTTCACCGTATGGTAGGAAGGCTCTGATGTTCCAGTATTTATACAAAAATATACGTCTATCTAGATGATATATAGGTTATTAACTGGTATACCCTGCGATCGCACGGTGTACCGTCGCTTGATGCCCACGCCCGTGGCCTGGCGAAGTAGTTCGTATGTTTCTGTTCCACCACCGACCATGACCAGGCTGATTAGGTGACGACGAGGGACCCCTCCAGCGCTCATTTGAGTCTCGTCGAGGTATGGCCGAACAAGATATGGCTCTGCACGGGTGGCAGCTAGGCTCGAGAAAGGATTACCTTGGGATTCTAAATCCTCGTCCATTGACTCCTCATCGTAGGAGACAACGATAACGAGCTTTAGTGCATGACGTGAGGGTGGATATGCAGCGATACTCCTTAGCTTTTGCGAGAAGCTGCACCTGCCCCGCTTGACGACAAGCACTTGGTGATTTTGTGCGATGTCACGCAGGATCCGATGGTCACAAAGCTCATCGGCAAAGTAGATTGTAGACCATGGGAGACGACTTTTAGGGGCATCACCCGTGACAGATAATGTTGAGGAATCCTCTACATCCGGCATGAGTGTAGAGCCTAAACCAGAAGCCATAGCAGCGGGTAACATCAGTCGCACATATGACTTTTTCTCCGCAGATGGCCAGGCAGAATGGGGTTGCGACTCGTCCCGGAGTAACCAGGACACATGATTCACAAAGGACGATAAAGCACCCTTCACACTCGACGCAGACGGATCTACGGCTCCAACCTTTTCGTTAGCGGAGGACTCGCCGATGATATGCTTTGGGCCATGCTCAGCTGTTGATCGTTGAGGATCACCTGAATGGTTTCTTCGGCGGAGGTTTTCTGGGATAACGTCAATTACGATGTCAATCATAGCGGAGTCGCGCACGCGGGTGAAATTCGGATCAGCAGGATCCAGAACATCGAATGTGATATCACGTGAGATATATACTTTCTCATCCTTCCCAAGAGGCACATTGTTGATCACTTGTACACGGAACTCTGCATATTTCGTGCCAGCCTCATCCTGAGAGGGAACATCTTGAACCATGCTCAACCGGAGCCCTCCGATAGCCTTGATGAGAATGCCATCTTGGACTCGTTCCAAGGAGCCTGATCCCAAAAACATACCAGGAAGTGAGGGGAATGAAATGTCAAGTGTGGGGCGAACTGTCATTGGTGAGCTTGTTGCATTAAACGGCACCAATTCGGCTGGCAAGGTCCAAGGGAAGAATGTGTAATTTGTCGGCGAAGACAAATCAGACATGGTCACGCTTGGGTGGCCTTTCGCATAGTCTAAAATAGGCCCCTCCGGTAGCCCTCGGCTGGGCATCAAATGTAGCCGAGCCAAATTTGCAGCATGAAAAATGTCAGGACGTGCGGCGGTTGACGACAGTCCAAAAAGAGGAGGCAACGGTGCTACCGGACAAATAGCACTATTGGTCTTCTTGCTGACTGACAATTGTGTCTTGCGGGGCTGCTGGGCAGTTGTTGCGCTCTTGGGTATGATGAGTGGATGGCCCTCAGTGGAAAACACAAACGACTGATCGATGTTGTTCAGAGGATGTGAATGATCAAAAAGTAAATATAAATATTTAGCTGTTTCACCTAGAAAGAAGCTCTCCATTCTGTCATTGAGCTCACCACTGCGAACGTCTTGAAGACCAGCCCAGCCGCATTTTGTCCAGCACCGCCTTTTGAGATCACGAAGTACCATCTCGCCGACATGCAAGTACCATGGGTCCTTAGTGGCTTGATAGAGATAAAAGGTTGATTCTGCAAATTCTGGCCTGCCACTATACCACGCTAGGCCCCCCTCTATATCCCCAGTCGCGACATTCCATCTTTCAGGGAGACCTGAAAACCGGGTCCAAACAGCCGTTGTCAAAAGGTGAATCTCTACTGCCTCATCTAACTCTCCTGCCAAGCTCAGGAGCCCTGGGTAGAAGGCGCTCAAGCTATCGATCCAAAACGCCCGCGTGGCGCCAGTGAAAACATCTCCTTGGATTAAATGTGGGTGCTGATAGCCTTCTCCACGATACAAATGACGCTTAACTGAAGCGTGTGATTCTTGCCAGGCTTGCAAAAAGGCCTCCGCAGAATGCTCATACTCGCTCAGGGGTGGAAAATGATTGTCCAAGGCATGCCACGAGCTATTGAGATTGCGGGGGAACCGTTCCCCCGACGACAGCAGGATATACGATTTGAAAGCATATTCAAAGAAGCTGTCAATTCCCGCACCGACCTGTATTCATGAATATTAAGATTTGCATCATTGGCCTTGAGCGTCCGATAAACTTACTCCTGTGTATGGATGAACCCATTTGCCCGACTCTGCATCGATACCTGAGCCAATTAACCCAATATCACTTCTTCTCGCCCAAACTGCCCAGAAGGCTCTTTTACCCAACTCTTCGTACCGTCCATCTCCGGTAAGCCTGCTCAACACTGTAAACTCCAAGACTAAGCTGCCGGCACCCGCGCTACATGTCTCTGTCGTTTCCATCAATGGAATGTGACGATTCTTACAATCCTCATGGTCTTTCGTATTTTCACAAGAGAAGGCAGTGTTTAGCGGCGAGTTTGCGTAGAATGGGTGCCATCGGACTCCATATCGCAGATTGACTCGGGGATAAGGAATGCCGGTCTCCGTATAAAAGGCGGGCAAAAGGCGATTAGCTAGATCGACAGCAAGTCGTAAAAGCTGGCCATTGTAAACGAATCCATTCGCCCATTTGATTCCGTGTCTATTCATGGGAAACGAAGTTTTATCCCAAGCTTTGGCAAATTCGGCTTCCGGTTCATGAGGGTTGTATATTGTAATGGGAAGGTCACCCACAGAAAACAAATGAGCGCTGAGTAGTCCGCCTGTAATGCTCCCCATGTCAGACTAAATTAGTTCTCGTAGAATAGAATTTCGTACCTAGTCCCCGAATGACAGTCTCGAAAACTTGGACTTTACTATCCATGTCAAACCCGCGGCTCCTTTCGCCCTGGCCAGCAGGGCCATCCGAGCCATCACCATATAGCTTCACAAAGTCCCTCACACCGTCTTGAAAATGTGACCAGGCTCTTGCGCCATCATCTGGGCTCGATGATAGTATAGCTAGGGAAGATAGGCTGTCGATCAATGTTAATGAGTAATTTCCCAGAACATCGTTTAACCCTGCATTCGCAAGGGTATCTCGGTCGCGAGCTAGCGGACGGCAGGATAGAGGGCGTAGCTCATCTTCGGGAAAGGCATGCATAATGTAGTTGTCAAAACCGTGGTAGAACATACGCTCAGTGTCCTTTCTAGAATGCGAACCCATATCAGTCATAAATTGAATGCCAACTATATCAAAAAAAAAGCAAAAATACTAGTGACAAGCGCTTACCTGAGTTCATTGAGCTGATCTGTCCTCATACCCCAAGCCATGGCAAGCCACAGCGAGAGAATTAAGACCCAGTTTATCACCCATTCTGCACGGAGGAAGGGCATCTGCAAATACCAACATCCCGACCGCATTACGGCAGCAATAAAACTGCCTCAGGTGGCATGGGAGCGCAATTGTAAGCCGTTAGAGGCGGAGTTTTACAGGCGGAGAGAAGTTAGTCTTTTTGGGGTGCCTCCTGAAGTATATTGGTTGCTTAAGTGATGGGTGGTAAATGCGCACGTGAGGAATCCAGCCAGTTCCGAACGGACAGATATGCTAATTCGTAGCCTGATTTATGTCTACTGCAGCTTACAAGCTCTCTGTCGTATACTCCAAAAATTTTAATACAGAGTATTGCATCTTTATATTCATTCACAGTTTATGGTATGAAGAGTTAATGTAAGATAAACAAAAATAAGGGACGCCCAACGCTATCAAAAAGATACGAGAATAAAAAGAGGAACATGATGACTATACACTGACCGGCACTGCTAGGTATAGCTAATTGGTTTCCTACCCCTATAACTCCCGCTTGAGACAGTTATTATAGCATTTAATAAATATCCTGGTATATTCCAAGTGAGATGATAGTTGATATGCAAGTGGTGACGATGTGACGGGGGAAATTTTGTTCTTAAAAAAATGAAAGGATAGACATTGTGGATCCACAGGAATACTGTCATTAGCGTCCTGATCGATCGGTAGAAGGACCTTGAGTAACCGGCCGGGGTTGAGCTTCAATCACGTAGTCGATACCATTGTCTGAAGTGTAGCTGGGAGGCCGTGGTAATAGGACCTTGTTGCCCAAACCTTGGGCCTTGTTTGCGTGTTGTGGTATAGAGGGGATGTTGCCGTCTACGCGATGCCAATAGAGTAAGTCTGGATTGATTCTCTGGAATGCATGAATTAGTTAAACAGATTTGTGGAAGAACAACCGAGGAGCGTCTTGAAAAATAACCTACCACGCTACTTCTCCAGAGGCCATACGCTGGAGGTGGGGGTGTGATCTTCTCTCGGCTGGCGCCGTTGTTTTCAGTCAAGCTCTCCTCGTCCATAGCGAGAGTTACATGAATCGGACGCTCTGGTTGAGCGTAGCCAGTTGGTCCTGCCCTGCTTGGTATCCGATTCATAGCCACAGTAGATTTAGAACTTCGCAAGACCGCCATAGAAATTCGGATGAGGGAATGACAGAAGACAATGAAAAGGATCAAAATCATAAATATCAAAAGTATATGAAGTTCCTTGCCTAGGTGTGATTTGGAGACAGTAAAGGCAAAATCTGTATCATTTGGTCAGCATCTCTCTAGCCCCAAAGGTTAGATCGATCTCAGGCCTACAAAGAGCAATGGCTAGTATCAAGAAAAAAGCTGATGTAGCAAACGTAATAAGTCGTCGCATCATGTTCTTTTCTCTTAGTATCGTAGTAAAGGATCGTGGGCGGCGATTGGAATTTCCGAGATCTTCTTGCGCGCGAACATTATGCTGGATTATCTCTTCCAACCTAAGATATGGCCGGTGGCTATCGGTCAAATTGGTTTGTTCTGAAATAGGTTGCGCGTTGGCTCCGTAATAAGCTTCCCTTGGCGCATACGATGATTCTGGCAAATTTATAGTGGATTGATGCGATGACGTAGGCCCTGAAGATATGTGATACTCCTGGTGACCTGAGCTATTGATAGGAGTTTGTTGCTCATGGGTTAAATCTTCGACGCGCCTCATTGATGCGGACGGTGCACGGCTACCTTGGGAGCCTGGGGAGCTTTCAGCATAGTTGACTCCAATATAGCCGAAGTTTGAATATGAACCTAGTAAGGGCCTCGACGTTGACTGATATGAACGCGACGATTCTGTTTGAGGTAGCAGAACTGATCCCATATTTAATAAATTGTCACTGGAATCACAGCATTTGCGCTGATGGAAATACAGAGTGATGACCGGCAACCTTCAGCTGCCCGACAGTTTGGATATCAGTAAGTTGTCAGGCCGTCCTATACTGGGCGCTGCCGCCCTTTTATTAGTAGGAGTTATAAGCTATTTCCGCATTCGGGAAATGACTCGAAATCACGGCGGCGAAAGCGTTCAGATATGCGGCAGCAAATTCCTCCAAACGAACAGGCCCACAATATACGCAACGACGGTCGAATTGTTGCCGTGAACGTTTGTGTGCACTAACAACAAAAGTCTCTGCCACTAAATGTTCATAATGAGGTTTGAAGGAGACGTCGCGGAGGTAGATGGGAATCTCATCGGTGATCCCATTCAAGACAGTATAGAATGAAGGTTTAGATTATATAAAAGGGGAAGAAACCGGAACAATACTCTCGGGCAGTTGAAGTGGCTTGAGTAAGGATGGGAAATGCAAACGAAAGATCAGGGGCAGCACCAGGCTAACCAAGAGAAGATCTGATATGAGCCAAGTAATGAAGTTGAAATATGTCAAGACAAGACGAGAAACGACAGTTACGGTAATATTAATAGTGTGTATTAGATACTGAAATAGAGGAAAAAGAAACAAGAGAGGGAAGGAGAGAGGAAGGAAGCATTGAGGCCAATGGCCTGTGACATGGATCTCAGGTTGAGAGGGAGGTAAAACAGGCGACTTAAGCATCGCGATGAACTTAGAAGACTAGTGGCCGGAACTACTCCGTACTCCGTAGAGCGAACCCCTGGACGAACCACGTTTCCAAGGCCTACTCCGAAGAAGATACCTTGAGATGGATTGATCTTGTTCAATGCCAATATACTGTGCAAAAGAGAAAGACGCTGTAAATAGGCCAGATCTTAATATCGGGAGTGAATTACCCCCTTCCTCCCCTTAGCCCCAATGCCAAAAACATGTAGATTTCGGGCCGCAAACGGATACAAGCTACTAGTAATGGAGGCTACTAGTACCCTGACTTGAAACAAGCCTCTAACACCAATTAAAGAACCAATCAGCATTAAGAAAGCCTCTGGTGGTATTTGATACCTCCATGATTCTACCTCACTCTACAGAATTTTTTAGCCATAGGTACGCAGCCACAATCACGCGTCATAAGCCAGCCACTTGCTGAAACGAAAACTAAAAACACTCTCAGGGTAAATCGAACAAAGCATGTCAAAAAATTTATTATGATACAGTAGATTTAACACCCTGACGGGCTGCCACTCGCTCGACACTCATACTTGTTAATTGTTACCCTCCATGGCACGATTGATGGAATGAAACCTGGTACACTACAATCCTTCAACCTATACTCATTAGTAGATCCCCGAGTAGTCGTTGGAATACTCTGCTCGACAAAGGCCTTCTCCAATGTGCGATATGTATCGTATCACTCATGTTCTCACTCGGGTCTTGTTGCGATGAACCTCATTGCTGTAACACGTTAAGTAGGTCGTCTTTGGTCGAGTTAAGCGGCCTTCGTGGAGCCACACAAGACAGTGAATCCGACATTAACCTATGTTCAAAAATGAAACCGTGCCCCGGATTATGTGCCGGACATTATGTTGATGCATAAGAACTTGGGTTCCGTTTGCCCTCACTTGCCAAGTTCTCCGAGCATCAGGGTCCGATCAGATGAACCGGAAATAACTATCAAAGCAATTAGAATAGCATACACTAAGACCACGGAAAAGACTTACTGATGGGTTCACCGTTCGGTGAAAATCGTACATCGTTGACTGTGCCCTTATGCCCGGGAAGCTTGTATAGAAGCTTTCCAGTTTTGAAATCCCAGACGACCACACTCCTGTCACCACTCCCTGCAGCAATCCTTTCGCCCTTCAGGTCCCAGCTCGCTCGGATGAGGTTCTTCTCTAGCCCGACAGGAGCGCCGTCATACGTCCTGATGAGTCGATTTGTTGGGGCAAAAGGTCGGATATCCCATGTGCGTACCGTCGAATCGTGAGAATTAGAGAGAAGAGTCTGCGAGTCGGGCGAAATTTCCAATGAGGTGATAGTATCCATGTGCCCTGTCATGGAATAGGTGATAGATTTTTTCCGCAGATCCCATACATGGATCATGTTATCAATGCCGCCACTATAAATTTCGTTTCCTGCTTCCGACAAGGCCACCGCTGTAATGGGCAGTTCCGTTTCCAGATATTCAATAGCATCCTTTTGCCGGGGATCCCAAATTCCTACACAGCCATCATCACTCGCACTAACCAACAATTCCTGGCCCCTCTTGCTAATATCTAGACAGTTCACTATCTCCTCATGGCCCACGTGGCGACGTATTCTTTGCCCGGTTTCCAGGTCCCAGCTTGCGAGTGTCATGTCGGCCGACGCGGAGAAGATGGTTTTTGAATCGCGAGACCACTGTAGGTCAAGCACAGCCCCTCGGTGGCCCGACAAAACACCATAATTTTCACATTGTCCATAGGTGTTCCAAAGCACTGTAGTTTGCGTGGGCAATTAGTCGTCATGCAATTGCTTGATATCAACGTATAGGCGCGACATACAAATAGACCTATCCATGGAACCGGATGCAATATGCCGCGCGGTAGGATCGAATCGGACCGTAAATATTTCGCCGGAATGGCCTATTTCTTATTTAAGCATACAGAGCCACCTGAATAATGCGACAGTCGTTACCTGTTAGTTCCATAATCGGCGCTTCAAGCCCACTGGTGCGGGGAACCTGCCAGCACGGTCAATAAGAGGATTCATAGACATGGTTTCTGCATAATGATCATGAAGAAGCACATACCGCTTGCACAAGCGTTCCATTCTGTGATGAGCTTTTAACCACGGCAGTACCATTATCCAAACCAGCGTCGGACTTTTTTCGTTTCACAACGAGCTGACTAGAAGACCCAAAAGCTTCTTGGGCAGGCCGTTTTTCGCCAGACATATTACTGGGATGATATGGGATTTGGTCGAGTGACGATTTCTGAAACTTGTAATGAGAAAAGGCTTTAGATTGTACGGGATAAGTTGTGTGAAGATAGCAATTCACTGCTAGAAAATTGGTGCTAGGAGAGCCGCGTCGCGTGGTCAGACTTACGCTCACCTTTTCCGTCCGGCTAGTAGTTCTATGCAAGCGCTCAACTCTTAGTAGGTTAGCCGCGATAGCCGCCGGTCCACTATACGCTCCGCCTGTACCCCGTCGATCCACCGACTCGGGCGGGGAGGAATATCCATCATAACACTTTGATAGCTGCTAGGCCTTCAACTCATACCTATTGCCATAGCACACTGGAGCGTCTTATTTCTGTGAGAATCTAAGCCATTCAAGCTGTTGGAGCGAGAATGTCTGCCACAAAAGCTTCAAGGATCGGTGAAGAGTAAGTTGTCTGTTCTTCATGATATTGGTTGGTGATATTCTCATTAACAACATACGGTATAGGCTATGGAAGTCAGTAAGCTGAATGCCATTTTAAACCTGTCAAATGTTATGCCCAATTGCGTCCGGCAAAGCTACAACGAAGCCATTAATGACTAACATGTTACAACATTTTTAGAACGAGGGTTGACAAAGTCAATGCAGAGTTGGTCACATTGACTTATGGTACAATTGTTGCACAGTTATGTCAGGACTATGACTCAAACTACCAGGAAGTGAATAAGCAGCTAGACAAGATGGGCTACAATATTGGTATGCGACTTATCGAAGACTTCCTAGCAAAGTCAGGCGTTGGCCGATGTTCCAACTTCCGAGAAACAGCAGACATGGTCGCAAAAGTACGATCCAAATCCATCATATGTCAAACATATTCCTTAAAAGTATGTAACTAACGGACGTTTTGATAGGTCGGGTTCAAGATCTTTCTTAACATCTCTCCTACCGTAACAAATTGGACCAGCGATAATAACCAGTTTTCTCTTGTCTTCGATGAAAATCCGTTGGCCGACTTTGTCGAGTTGCCAGATGATGGTAGGGCGCAGGATGAGCTCTGGTTCTCTAATATTTTGTGCGGTGTCCTGCGGGGTGCTTTAGAGATGGTAAGTAGACTAAGCCGCGAATTATTCTACACCATTGGTCTACACGCCACCAGGGCTCACATATTCTGGCGTATAATTCTAGGTTCAAATGCAGGTCGAAGCGCATTTTGTCAGTGATGTGTTACGGGGTGATGATACTACAGAAATGCGGGTATCTCTGGTGAGATATATTGAAGATGAAATGCCACCGGAGGAGGAGTGATAAGGATATGGAAACAAGAATGTCGTAGAAATTCGTGGCGTATGGTGTTTGGGATTCGATGGTCTCTGTTCTTTACCATATTAAAGCATTCCTTGTCGTTGCTAAGTATCTGTAATTTGTTCCAGACGTTGACTTTGATAATTCCCTACAACATTCGCAGGTTGGTTATACTCTAGAATAAGGCTAGACCAGAGCTGGCGTTTCGGTCGGATACGCGCATGTATGGAATGCGCCATGATTACCCACCTTGTTGTGACTCTGGCTCTTGTACTTGAAATACAATTTATAAAGAGAGTGTTACAGATCACAAAGTAACCCATGTTTCCATACGAACAGGTAAATTCGTGGATTCAATGATATATAATTTGGTCAGGCAGGTTGTGAAATAAAAGAATGTGCATAGGATTCCAAAAGATAAACCAACCAACTGAGCGGGAAAAAAAAAACGACTGCGGGTGTTAAGCGCTAATCATCGTATCATTTTACAAGCAACAGATGTACGAATGGCACGGTAAGGGGGGCAGTTGGGTGTCGGTCTGCTACATCATGTTTAACAAGAAGGTTTCAAGGTTTCAAGGTTTTAGGGCTTCAGGGTTTCAGGGTTGTAATCAATCTCAGAGACATGTAAATCAGGGGGTTGACCTGTCTATTAGGACAATAAGCATGTCACAAATTGGTAAACGTTAGATTGTTGAATGGAGGCCATTCCTATTATGAAACATGTAGATTAAGTATGATCTCCATACGGAGTTTATAATACTCAGAACTAAATGATCGCCCTTATCGAACTTTATCATCAAACTATAGTGACCTCTTCATATTTATGGATAATCAAGAAAAGCAAACATAGGCACTGTTTAGAGATATAGAAACCAGTGCAGTTTGAGTGCTCGCACAGTCTCGTTGGCTGATATCATCACACCCCCAAACTACATGATGATATGATTCCCTTATAATCTGGGGGATGGGCAGATCTGTGCAGGAAATTCTAGTCCGCCGGAAACGTATCACGTGATAGCCATACCACATTTGCATTTGTCCATACTGTGCTAGGAAGTACGCAAGCCAGTCGACCCTGAGCCTATCCGATGTATGTATCCGTATCTTCAGTTTCGATCTCTACACGTCGAACTTGATAATCTATCTCTCTCGTAATCTTATTTTTTTTCTCTCTCTCTCATCAAATCAATGACTCTAGGAAATTCTTTCAGATAGTTATCGGTAGTATTTTCAAGTAGCTTCTCAGTTTTGTGGCACTCACTTTGCTGTGGAATATTATAACCCACCTCCCGTCTTTACTCTCCGAATTACACCACCTCAGATCGGGTCAACAATTCTGCGCGTGTTCTTCAAGTCAATACCAAGATACTCTTCTTTTCTTCTCTCTCTTTTTTTTTCTTTCTTTCCTTTTCCTGTCTTTGTACGCCATAATATTTTAAAACCCTGTACTCTTCATTCCTGCAGAGTATTTTTTGCTAGTGTCGATACTTTTGCATAGTGGTAAGTATGTAATTTTCCTGCCCTTTCTCTATCGTCTTTTTTTTTTTTTTTTTTTTTTTTTTTTTTGCCTCCGTATGTAGAATCGCATGCTCAGAAATACGCGAGACAATAGCATCTCCCAGCCCTCCCGCCGCGTTCCGGAATAGATAATCCGCGCCGAACAAGCGATTCACGCCCAGCCGGCATTGATTGAACAGCCCAGCACTCCAGGCACCGCGCCTGATATCCACGTCCTCCCACCCACCAGAACACCTCAGATCCACCGCTACACCTTGTCCTGACCTTTGCCTCTCATCCCTCCCACCCCCCCCTCCACCATTACTTCCTCTAATCTGACCGGATCTGTCCGTGTCTCCTCTTTCCTTTTTCTGTAGGGGGACTTGAGATCTTTAATTTTTCATCGTTTGGTATTCTTTTGTTTCTTTCTTAGTCTGGCTGGTCGGACTTGGACTGGCTTGTCCTCTCCTAAACGCCGTTCCCGTCTTTCTGCTTGTCGCCGCCCACCCCCCCGGTTGATCCTACCGCGCATTTTTCTCTCGGCTGGATATCTTTGACCGACCATATACCTCCTCATTAATATCTTCATGACCACTCACTACACTCTCCATATTCCACAATCAGTTTGTGCTATTGCTTCTACCCGCGCGTGGAAGTAACAGCAGATTCTTCTTGCTTGCCTTTGCTCCTGAGCGGGCCACGCTTATTTTCCCTTGTGGGTAATCTTCGCAACACTTCGTTGTTCTGTGTTGTCATTCAATAAGTGGAACCGTTCTCGACACTTCTTGATTTAGAAAGTTGCTTGGGCGCACTCTTGTCCATATTTGGCCCCAAAGGCGCTTTCTGGTCCATCGCGCACCGGCTCCTAATCCCAAATTCATTACTCATTTGGTTGGAAGCATCGGTCATTTCTCCCGATTGTCTTCCCCTTTTCATTCCCTCGTCTTGATCGCCACGCGCCCCTCGCCTTATCTTGTGGTGAGCTTCCTCGCCGCGAGACGGTGGATGCGCGTTACACCCATCTATCGCCGACGCCTTTGATCGACGACAAGAAATAGGTGAGGGTGGCCGAGCCCCTTGGAGTTTAACCATGAATCAGATGAATGTAGCTGGGATGAACCCCGGGGCAGGGGGCCCTGTGGGAGGGGTCCCCATGATCAATAATGGTTCGATGGCTCCTCGTAACGATGGAAATGTGAACAATATCCCCGAGTTGATGATCAACAACCTCAATACGTATATCTATGATTATTTGTTGAAGCGCGGCCATCACGAATGTGCTAGGGCTTTTGTGAAGGACGAATCGATCAAAATGAGCACTGAGCCGCCTATAAAGTCAAGCCCAGGTCATCGTCGCGATGCCGAGGTGAATGGTGTCGATGGTGATACTATGATGACAGATGGCAAGGACGGTGAAAAAATGAAAATACCTGATGACTTACCACGGCCAAATCTTCCTAGTGAAGGCCAGCAATCGTCTTTTCTCTTGGATTGGTTCAGCCTGTTTTGGGATTTCTTTTGGGCCCAGCGCAAGAAAGGGAACAGCAATGATGTGAGACAATACCTTCAACATACTCAGGTATGGACTCCTGCACTATTTGATGAAGGTCTGAGTTTCTTCTAATTTATATAGAACATGTTGCGCTTCCGAGAACAACAACACAACCAACTCCTACGACAACAACAGCAGCCAATGATGCCCGCGCAAATGCAGCAGCTCAATCTTCGCCGAAATGGATCCGTTGCACCCAACCTCCAGAAGACTGTCTTACAAAACAATACTTCAGGCCTGTACGCTTTCCTTGAAATCCAATGCTCGCTCCTAACAATAGCAAATGATTTAGTGCTGATTTAAAACCAACAGCTCCCAGCAACAGCTTGCCCAGCTCCATAAAAATCAACAAGTACAGATGATTCAACAGATGCAGAGAGAACATTCGGATATGGACATGAACGGCCATCGCCCCCAGTCCCCGTCGTCCGCAGAGAACGCCCCGTCGCCATCGAAACGGCCCCGCCTCGAAAGTGGACATATGAACGGACAGCAACTAGCCCCCAATGGACGAGGCCAAGGACAGGGCATGCCTGGTCAGCCAAATCCGCAGGCGCTTTTGATGCAAAACGGTCTGAACGCGCGGCCGATGAATCCGGCCCAATTTCAGGCTTTCCAACAGTCGGGCCCTGCTGCGCAGCAGAAGTCAATCCAGGTATATGCTCAAAATTTAGCTCTTCACCACTCTCGCTCAGCAATGAATAACCAGGGCATGCCGAATGGTGGTTTGATAAATCCCGGTGTTATGCCAAACCAGACGGATCTGGTGCCAATGCCAGATGGTCAGGGTATGTACGCGATGAACGGCGATTACTATCCACCGAATGGTCAGATGGCCCAGGTTCGAGCTGGATTGCAGACACCTGGCGGTCAGCATGGGAATCATGCTCTCCAGGATTATCAAATGCAGCTTATGTTGCTTGAACAACAGAATAAGCGGCGCTTGATGATGGCTCGTCAAGAGCAGGATAGCATGGCCCGTCCTGACGGCCAGCCCCCAATGCCAGGGCAGCAGCAGGCTTTGCAACCTGGCACTTCTCCCCAAGGCAGCAGGGCGGGCACGTCTCCCAACCCGAACGATCAAATGAAACGAGGCACTCCGAAGTTGCCCCAGACCGGGCTCCCTGGTTCCCCCAGCGGTGGGGACGCAATGGCCCAGGGTCGTGGATCACCTGCGTCAATGAATTTCAACGGTAGCCAGATGCCACCTGAGATGGGCGGCGCGTTCTTCATGAAAGGCATGCAAGACGGTATGGCAGGCCCCAACGGAATGCGACCCCCAAGCTCGAACCCTGCTTTCACTGGCCCTCAAATGGGTCAACCGATCCCTGCAGGTGCTGGAAACCGGGTGCCGAGCGGCGGCTGGCCGCCACAGCAAGGTGGTCAAGGTCAGCCGATGGCGCCGCAACAGTCTCCCGCGACCCAAACGACCGGAACGCCCCAAGAGCGCAACACAATGCCTCCCCCTCAGGCTCCGCCTGCTGCGGGTGCTAATGCCGGCCGAACGCAGCCCCCATCCCCTCAAACGGCACCCGCCCCGCCTACACCACAGCAAGCCAATAAGCCCGCCCCAAAGAAGAAGGAGACCAAAGATAACCGGAAGGTAAGAGATTGTTCTTCCATGTTTAATTTTGCGCCGTGCCTTAATATGTTTCTAGCGGATTTCAAAGAAGGCGAATACTGCCGCAGCGGCCGCAAACACGGCCGCCACTCCCTCCTCCGAAGCAGAGCATCCTCCAACCCCTACACCGTCGACACCGATTACGCCTCAACACCCCAATTCGTTCAACAAGGCCGGCACAAATGCAACGACAAGTGCTCCACAGCAGCAAACGTCTGCGCCTGCACCTCAACCTCTCGTACAACCGCCGCCGCCGCCGCCACCGGATCAAAGTCAACAGCCATTTAATGACCTGAGTATCCCAGATGTATGTTGTTATAATGTTTTTTCCCGTAACATCTCACTAACTGAGCCTATAGGCATCCGCCTTTAATCTTGATTTCAGCGCTCTGGAGAACCCCGATATCTTGGAGAATTTTGACTTTGACACATTTCTCAATACGGATGCGGATACAGCCGGGTTTGGGTTCGATCCGAACATATCATATCCGACAGATGGAGTTGAGACCGGTGCCGGAGATGGCTTGTAAAGGAGTCCAACGGATATTTCGTTCTTATCTCTCATATACCCTTCCTTGCTCTGTACATTCCTAAATTTTGGCTTGTGCTATTCGGTTTTTGTTCAATTCCCCTCTTTCTCATATGCCTCACTTTTCTCTTTTTGTGTGTCTCTGTCGACATGACTTGGATATGTGCCGTGAGATTGGCGTTAAGTGTATCCGTTATTGCATGTCTTTCTTTTTTTTTTTAACCAAAGACGCGATTGATCTTGAGATGGAGTCCATTTGTACTCAAGCTGCGTTTATTGTGACATCTGTGACATTCGATTCTTTTTCTTTTATTATTACTATATCTATTATTTGGTTAATCTTTGTCTTTAAGCTCCCAGGGCCGATGTCGAGTGATCTTGTTCTAGTGTTAGTTGTGCCCTTATAATGCTCAAGACTCATCAGACATATCAGCTTTTCAAGGCCTTCCCATTCCTTTGATTTCCCCTATTTCCTATGTCTTTTGATTATGGCGTTATCAATGAGGTCCTTTGTTGTCTAAGCCATCAACGGGCTCCTCTCTGGGGTATGGGTTTATGAATTGAGAAAGATACTTACGTTCTCGCCTATCTCATCGGTATGCTGTCCGCCGTTATCTTATCAGACCTCTTTTTCTTCTTGTGGGGTTTGGGGAAAAGAAGAAAATAAGGAAAAGCCCAGCACGGGATGGTCCAGAATGTACTACTGCCGCTGGTACTGGTTATGAAAGATAGAGCCTGGGATTTTCTTTTTTGTTCTGGATATTGTTTTATGCCCTTTAGCAAGGATGATACCTGACTGGTTTCTCCTTTGAAGAAAGTAAAAGCTTGAACTATACTCGATACATAGGTTCGTAACGTCTATTATGCCCGTAGCACATCATGAACTTGGATTAGCCAATCGTCTCATGCATCTCTCTCGACAAGTTCTGGATGGAAGCAAAGATCAAAAGAGAACCTCGCCCTTGATCTCTGAAGACGCAACTACCACAAGAATGAGTCGCTCACATCCACAAAGTCATAGGCAACACAATAGTTGGTCACCATCACATTTTTATTAGACCGGTTCACCAGTATATCAGTGTTCATGTGCGTTCGAGGCTATCATGTCTTCCACCATTTGTATCAAATATTCAACTACTTTCCCAGCACATACTTCTTCAACTACAGTGTGAGCGCCACTCATATTTACTCGCCTAATAGCGCCAGCTCGGATGAGGAAAGGATGGCCCTGAAAATATGCTGCGGCTGTGTATCCTCCGTTAGAATCAATGAGACGACCATCAAGGCGCTCGATCTTGATTTCAGGTTGTTCCAAGAGAGTAGACGGTAAACCTCTACAGAACAGGCACCATCAATATTTACACACACACAAATATATGCAGAAGAACGGGTCGTTTTTACTTTTGAGTTGCTTTGCATGAGATTTCATACTCCATAAATGATTGATGATTTCTTGCGGCTTCAGTTTCCATATCGGTTCTTCCTTCTTTGCAAGAACTTCAACCGGAGCAAGCCTGCAATTAGCTACAGGAAGCTTGTTGGAGTTCTTTGGGCCTGTTTGTTCTTTGCATCGCTTATGGGTCCTACCTACCTCATGGCTCAGTGTTGTACTGGCCGTCCTCTTTGTCTAGCTTTGTAAGCCAAGTGTATTAGTAGGCGCTCTTGGAGCGTGTTTTGCGAGTATCCTGCTCGAGAGATGCAATGTGAGGTATTTTAAAGGGGCATAATCATCGCTGCTATCAGATACCAGCCAGGTGTATAAAGCCATGTGAGCAGCTACGTTCTGCGAATCGTATTTACTTTTATGATTGTGACCTTGAGACCCAAAGTAGCTGGTACCCTGGAACTTGACTTTATGAAGTAGCCTCCACCTTCCGTGTACCTTGTATAATCCGGTTCAAACAATCTGTTTAGCACACAATAATCTACGCATGGCTTGTAAGCTTCTGCAGAAAATCATACACCTGTCCTCTTACCTCTCAAGATCTCCACCCAATCCTGACAAGGAGTGACAGATTGTTCGGTTGGGTGAACTGGTGCAGTCCATTCAGGATGGTCAGCAGCCAGTGGTCGCAAGGTGTGCCTGTAAGTACCCGCTTTTGCCTCCTCGAGAGTCTTGTAGGCATGTGGCCTTACGATTGTTTGGCCATACAGCGTGAGCTTTACTCCCCAACTGTTCTTTCTGCGCTTATAACTGAGGTATAGCTGGGGGAGGAGTAACTTTTCTATAGCAAGCACACCGAAATAGTAGGCTGCTTGATCATCGGTTAACCCTTCAAAGCCTAATGATGCCAGCCGCTAGGGGTTTGTCGACTATATACAAACACATGCCAGTTAGCACAATTCCAACGAAGAAACCATGAGGCATACCCATCGGAAGATGCAGAAGTAGATGAGTACACCCTAGAGACGCTACCTTAAGCTCAAGCCTAGATTGCGTAAGTGAAGACCGGGCCATTCCCTTCTTATCATCAGCCTCGTTTTTGGACCCACTATCTTCTGATATATCCCTTTCGATTTTGGAGATAGTGTGGCTTCCAGAAGAAGAGCAGGCGATGATATCATCTATTGCCCCTAGTTGCTGTGGCGGGGGATGAGTAGATGAAGGCGTAGTCATGTTACCTCGATCACTTGCTGGAAGAGTGCGGCTCGCACGAGAATGGGTAGCACTTATAAGGGAAGGGAGTGTAAGAGCTCTGTTTCCTTGAAGGTTCGCAGATTTATGATCATGAGAACTGGTGATGTATGGAGCGTTGGATACAGCGTTGCAGTCGGCATGCCCAGGTGAGAAACTCCAATATGGGAACCAATTATGAGCCCATTTTGAGGATTCCCACGGGACACTACTAGGAGATGCTTGACCATCCAGACCTTCTGTCGGAATTGTTTGAGAGGGCCAAGGAGCTTTGGCGGGATTCGCTGGAGTCCTCTGGTTGGCATCACCCTGAGCACCCATCCCGAGGGTTCAATGTTGATGGCTGAGGCGCCAAATTGGAACGGGTTGGCCTGAAATTATGTCTATGCAGGTTCCTGACGCTTGAAGACAATGGAATGGTAAAATATTCCAGGGCTGTGGCATGACGATGGAAGAGAAGAGAAGGAAGGGGGACGTGACAGGAAAGAATACAAACATGCATGTCATTCACTCAGAAACAAACGGCAGAGACATTTGGAGATTAATGATACTAACAGTACTAATAGTAGTGCGTCCTTGCTAGTCATCATTGATTACTATTGTAATATAGTTGCACCTGCGTATACCGCAGAAATTATTCGTAGAGAATATACTGTACTGATAAGTGTGCTATGTTTAGCTACTGGGATGATCGTCTGTGAGCGAGTGAGTGAATGCATGAACCACACCCTGCAAAGATACCTTCAGGAGATAAACAAAGGAGCAGCAAGCTACTGAAAAGGAAAAAGAGATAGGCAATTATTTTTATAATAAAAAACAGGGGGGGGGAGGAGGCGGGGGTTCAGAGAAGTTTTGATGAAAACTCAAGTATAACAATAACTTTAGTCAATTTCGGTCACCTCAGCTACAGAACCTGCATGGTGGCCTCCTGGTCCAAGAAGTTCTTCGAGACCAGCCTGTCGGAGAAGGCCATCTGTTTCAACCAGCCCTTGTGCTAGAGGAAGCAGAATTGGCTCTTTCTTTGAAGAACTGAGACTTTCCCTGCGGGCAGAGCCTGTGGACCTTCGTCTTCTAGATCCAATGGGTGTCTCTAGGTTTCCACTGGTACGCACTGCTGTTTTAGATCCTGTATGATGGACCTTGCCACTTTCCCTTCGCGGGGTTTCCACTATAACCTCGTTTTCCTTCTTGTCCGATAACATCCCCTCTTTTCTGCTTTTAACTTGGACGTTTGGGCCTATAGGGAGCTTGCTCGTTGCTGCGGTATCGGGAACAGGCTCAACAGGTAGATTGGATTTAAAACTGGCTTCTGAAACATCTCGAGTACCTAGATATGATTTATCCGTTGGAAGCGATCCATGACTTCCCTTGTTGATATAGGATGCTGACCCCACTTCCGCTGCAACAGAATACTTTCGATCCATAGGCAATGTAGCGGAAGGGGTGTTTGTAGGCGCTTTTGTACCGCAAGACAGGGGCTTCGGAGGACTTAGGACCTCGAAAAACTGATTGTAGGACTCCTCATCAATCGGGGAAATGATGCTTGGGTGTTTGCTATGCTCATAGCTAATACCAGTCATGTGTGAGATAGCTCGACTGCCAGTTGAATTTGAAACGTAATCTGGCATGGATACATCCTCTGAGGAGGGTCTCGCACCTCGGTGGTGGGCGGAAGGGTTGAGCACATAAGGATCGATAAAAGGATCTGGCATAAGCTGTTCCTGTTGGGGCCAACGTGATTCTCGGAAGCTACCTTGCATTTGAAGAATAGGCCCTTGATAGTTTCGGTATGTCCAAGCGCTATGTGATGCCGGGTTGCTAATTTGGTTGTTTGTGGCCACGGGCTGTCGAATACCATGTCGGGCGGGCGAGTGGGCATGCGTTTCCTCTTGCTCTTTCAAGTCACTGAGCTCGCCTCTAGAGTTATATTTGAATAGACGGGGTTCTCGGCTCCACATAGAGGCATTTGGCCAAGCAATGCTAGAATGCTCTAATACCTCTACAAGCTTGTTAGCTACGTGTGCTTACCTTTGAAGAAGCCAAAGGTGACAGAGGACCAAGGGCAACTCACGCAAAGGTGCATGTTGAAAAGCAAAAGCAATCGCTTCTTTGACACGCTCGAAAGGCGGGTTACGGTGTGGCCGAGCAAACCCCTCTGATATCACTACCCTAATTCTACCGTAAAACTCACTAGCATCCCAGTGCTGTTGCTCCAAAATCTCCCGGTGAAATGGAGGGAAACGCAGGTTATCCTGATTTCCGGTCTTGTCGATATCTAGTAAGACACTATTTTAGTAGCTAAACACTTAAACAGGGTATATCGAGGGGGGCAGCATACTTGAGCTTAGATCTAGATTATTCTCATCAATCAGAAACACCAGACCACAGGGGGTGATGACTTTGCTTCTCAGTCTTGGTTTACTTACCAATGACATGAGGCCAATTGGTTCTCTGACCAAAGACGCTACCTCTATGCAAGTTGACACAATTTATTAGCTTCCATTTGGTGACCGTCAGTAGCCAAAGCGTGTAACTTACGAGACAAAAAGACCATCGATGAAAATCCGAACTTCAAAAAGCAAGACATCATCGGGTTGCAACAGACTCTCCATCAGTCGACTAGGCCGAGGCCTTTCCCAGCTATGAACGGATACGCGAAACGGAGTATTTGGTGATACACTTGGGATGAAAGTTGTGAGCACAGGTAGCAGACCCATATTTCCTTGAGGGAGGCAATACGACGTCGGATTGACGAGAGCAGGATTGTGCAAGTAAGGGGACCCTATCAGCCGAAGATTAGTTTGTAATAGTCTCTCTTTTCTCACATATAGTATACAGACCTCTATCTTTGATCACAAAGCATTGTGTCTTGAACTCTTGGATTGGCACTTTGGAATCCTCAGGGAAGAGAAGCACATCCCAATTCTCGTAACGCATCCTGTGCCACTTACGATGTTTCCTCTACCGGGAGATAGAATGGAGGAAAAAAAAAAAAAAAGCAAAAGATCCTGCGAAGAGGTAGAGAATATCAGAGGTAAGGCCGCCGCATTGAATAAATCGGGGGCGGGGGGGCCTTATGAGCAAGCGAGGAAGTTATTGATCCTCTGGAAGAGACGATTGATGGGTGGCGTGGGAATAGATGTCCAGGCTCCTTCCATATTAGGCGTTGTATAAAACATGTCTAGCGGGTGGGCAGGAACGAAGGGAAAGGATATCATCAACTGAGCAAAGAGCATGACTGCAGGGTTTCTCAGCCAGTATTACCTCCAGGGTCGACGAAACTAGGCCGACCAGATTGTACAGAAGTCGAATAGTTATGTAGGGAGATTAGGAACAAAGCCCCGTTCCATTGGGTAGCCATCCAGAAACATATACACGATTGAGGCCCATGGTCTTGCGATCTTCGACTCCAAGAGTGGTCAGCATCGCAGGTAAGGGCATGAATTAACATATAGATGCGACAGCTCACTGCGTAGCGAAAGGGGGAATCATCCGTAAAGACACTGAAATACAAATTGGCCAGATACACCTGGGACGCGCCAAGGAGAGAACAAAGAAAACGCGAATTTACGTAGGATGAATCATAAATACGAGAACGCCCAGATCATAGTCACCATGTCACAGATTGCCGCCAACGTCCGAGAAAACATGCAGCGTAGCCTTCAGCTGAAGATCCATCGGTGCAGATAAAACAGTCGTCAACCTTGTTCCAGCTCCAGTAGCTACAATAAACGAAGATTCAGAAAAGAGAGATGACCCAATCAATCCCAGATAACGACACTCCGGATGCAGCGGCCAGGTGAACAGACGAGCCAGAAGCTTTAACCGACCGAACTCCCGGTGCATAGCCACAAAAGACAGGCACTGAACGAGCGAGAACACATTGGACTCCATAAAGTGAACCGCACTTAGGAAAGAAGACGTTGAAGGGAAACAGTGTTGTACAGGCCGCCAGTCTAGCAGAAAGCATGACGCAACATCCTCATAGGGAAACATAATTCAATTTGACTGCTTCGTGAGAAAAGACTCGAGAAATAGGAACTTTTCGCAGAATGCCTGCCCAAGGATATAAGGGGGGAAAGACACGCATCAACGAATCGATTAGGTGTCATACGCATAACAAGGGCCTAAGGCCGCAAACGTAATAGAAAAGGCAAAGGGGGCATTTGGAAAAGGAGAACGTAAAAAAAAGTAACTCGAAAGGGGTTGGTTGAACAAGGAATCGATAGGAAGAAAAAAAAAATAGCAGGATAGTTTGTGGAATAAGAGCTCAAATCTTGCTAACAAAAAGTGGAAAGAAAATGAAAAAGCGCTCAGATGTAATGAAATACGTAGCACAGGAGAAAATGCCCATCCAGAGCTATAGAAGGGAGCCTTCGCAGAGATAAATAGCAGACTTGTTATAACACAAAAGACCCATCATTGAAATGACGCAAAACTCCTGCTTGTGGCTTTCAAAAAAAGGAACGCTTTTTTTTACTAGATATTTTCGTTAACAATCTAGCCTGCACTAGGTACCGCGGTGTCTCATGCAGTAGCTTCAGGGTCACCAACCTTCATAGGCGCAAAGCCGCCATACTGGTGGGCAGGGGGCATGCCCATAGAAGGGTACATGGGAGGCGGGGGGGGAGCAGGGCGATAAGGACTTCCGGCAGGGCCAGAGTTGTTCTGAGAGCGGCCCCAGCTCAGACGCACACGGGAGTTGCCGATGGGGTAACCTTGCATCTGGTTGATGGCCATCTCAGCGGCATGGCGCTGAACGAACTGAACGAAGCCACAGCCCTTTCCAGGAGGGATCTTGACGTAGGTAATCTCGCCGAATCCCTGGAAGAAAGACCGAAGCTCATCTTCGGTGACATAGCCGGAAAGTCCACCAACAAAGACAGTGGTGTTGTTGGGGTCAGTGAACTGGTTCATGGGCTGAGGAGCACCGTAGAAGCCCATAGGAGGAGCACCCATGGGAGGGTACATACCCGCGGGACCGGGCATGCCCATACCGCCGGGAACAACACCAGGACCTTTGTTCTTGGGAGTAGCGGTTGAAATACGCATAGGACGGTTGCCGCAGTAGACTCCTTGCATCTCACTCAGAGCACGCTGCTGATCATTCTCGTCGGAGAAACGAACGAAACCGTAGCCGCGAGACATGCCGCTGATGGGGTCGGTCATGATCTTGGCAGACTTGCAGGATGGGAAGCGGCTCTGGAAGAGGGACACGAGTACGTATTCATTGACCTCCGGGCCCAAATCGCCAACGAAGATGGAGTACTCGGGGCCACGGTCATCACGGCTAGAAGCGAAGGTTGTCAGTTGATGCCCCCTCCGGTTTCGAACTCATCTGGGCTTCTTACCTGCGGTCAGCCAGGCCACCACCAGTGGCCCAGTTCAGCTTGAAGAGGCGGTTGGTGTTAGGCATGGGAGTGCCGTTCAAGGACAGAGCCTTGGCGGCGGCAGCAGGAGAAGAGAAGTCGACAAAGCAGTAACCGGCATTGCTCCTACTACCATCATTAGGATCGCCTTTTAAAACACTCCCTGAAACTACTGTGTACTCACCCAGAAAACTTATCGCGGATCATCTTGACATTGACCTGCTCACCCATCTGGAACCAGAGGTTGCGGACGAAGTTCTCGTCGATCCATGGCTCAAGCTCGCCCATCCTGAAATATATTGTCAGACATACTGTTCCAAGCTAGGAGGAGAGGTGCGCTTTAAGAGATGCGCGTACCAGAGAGTGGTCTTTCCCTCTTGAGCGGGCTGAACGGGAGCGGCTGTAGGCTCGCCGGGAGCGGGGCCCTGGAATTGGGCAGTGGTAGGGTCGGCCTGGCCGGCCATGGTATCCGCAGGGGCAGGTGCGCCGGGGGCGGCAGCGGCAGCATCGGCCGCTGGGTGCTGGTTCTGGAACGATTCGAAGTTCTGGAAAGACATATTGGCGTGAATCCGAGTTCGTGACTATAACGGTATCTGTAACATAGTCCAGGTTAATTAGGTTTCTTCAACCGAGGTCGAGCACTCTCCGCCGTTTTCTAGCATCCGGTCCTGGGTTGTGACCCTCGGCAGACAGGAAGGTTCTTGCGCATACCTCAAATTTCAGGCAAAGGAGCAGAAACCTAAACAAAAAAAAACTTTTCTATCCCGAAAACGGTCCGTGCGAGTGGGATTTCGTTGGAATCGTCAAGGAGAGAAGCGTATGATCGTTCAAATGGAAATGATCAGAGGGTATTCCACTTCCTAAATTTAAGAGCTGGTTAGTGGTGCTAAGAGCCGCACGGTTTTCCTTGAGATGCAATTGTCGAGGGAGGTATAAGGAATGGAGTTAGGAGAAAAGGCACAAGTGAGGAAATTTCAAAGGTGCAACCCAAGTGAATATAGAGCTGAAAAGTATTTCCGGTGGGATGCTTTCGTTTATGACAGTGAAAAGAACAAAAAGCAAAAGTGAATAGCACTCAAGGTGTGCGCTTGGTATAGTGACCTGGGAGAGCTTGGTTCATGGAAATTGATGAATAGACGATGCAGTTGTTTCAGCCTTGGTTGCCAAGACTATCTGTCGACGGACAAGGGAGCTCTCTAAGAGGTGACGGAAGACCCCGGAAGTCGTGCAGACTAACGACAGGACATATGGAAGTTGGAGAACTTTCGGGTCAAGTCGAGGTAGGAGAGTAGTCATGGTCCACACATTCACGAAATCGCAACCGCATTCGTCGATATAATTCCTGATCCGTCGGCACCGATTGCGACCGTCCCGACTAGCTCCATCATTGAGGCTGTTCATTCATCCGGGAAGCAGACCACGCAACAACGAGGCTGCATGCTCAACATTCAGGTTTGGAGATATGACATTGAACTCATTGGGTGTTGCACTTTAGCGACCGTCCAGACCCTGTCGGATGCTAGCCAAGGCGGAAGACAACAATCGGCAGGCGCATCGTTGCTGATAGTTCCAGAAATAATCGGTTGACGGGATTGAAGGGAAAGAATGTCATGATAGTATATTCGAAGAGCAATGGCTTAGGATATTATTCGTCTCCTCGATTAAGTAGATACCACTACCAGGGAAGATGTTCCATGATCCCTGAAGCGCACCGACTAGCAAGACAATGACGCAAGTCGCTTCCACATCGCACCAAGAACCAATCTCCCAGGGTGAAACACAACAGAAAAAAAAGAGAGGGAGAAAACAAAAAAGAGAGGCAAAGGCAATGAAAATAATAATAATAATAATAATAAGCTAACAGTAGAGTCAGAAGATATATACTCACCAGGTAATATAAAACAAAGGCGACCTTGGAAAATAATTTTCACAAGAGGGAATATAAAATGCGTTGCTCTGAATGGCGCAAGAGAAATATGCGTTAAGACGTAAAAACGAACCCAGGAACTGGAGGAATCGAGACAACTCCCGCGAGGTGGAGAAGGGAAAAAAAAAGTAAGAAACTAAGAGATAGAAAAGGCACAAGTTGTTAACAGAACTATCCGCAAACCAACTCCGTCTTTTCCGACAAGAACAAGGAACGGGGGAAGGAAGGTGAAGAGAAATATGAAAAGGAAAAGAAGAAGAGGGGTAGACGAAGCAGCAAATATTCTTCAGAAATGGAGGGGAAGGGAGGAGAAGAAGGGAGGGAAGGGAAAGGAAAAGAGGGAAAGGGAAGAAATGGAAGAATAATGGAAAATGGAGATGCTAGTACTAGGGCAGGACCAAAGGACGGCAGAATTACCTTAGACGAACGAACAGAAATCAGAGGTAGTAGTCAAAAAAAAATTTAAAAAAAGAAAACCAAAATACTGTAGAACGACCACACGAGAGCCCTGAGCGAGTTACTAAACTGTGAGGAGAGAAGAAAATGAGGGGCGCAGTGCTGCCAGGGTGGGTCGAAAGTTTGCCGACTGTTCAGGAAGAAAATTTTTTATTAATTTAATTTTTTTTTCTTTTTGGGATGGATGGCTTTTTAATTTTGACTTAATTTTTTATTTATTTATTTTTTTTTTTTTTATTTCAGCTTGGATAACCGGCTCGACAGAATTAAACCGGGACTGGTCCTTTGTAGATCTGGATTAGTTCTTTTGGGGGGGGCCATTTTGTAGCCTTTGTCCGAAGCTGGCAGTTTAGTATCAAGGGGATGGATACTTTCGGAACTCTTCCAATGTTAGTGAAATCATATACAACTCATAGTATATTTTGATCATTAGTATCGTCATAAGTTCTAGGTCTCTGAAGATGAGTTCTTCCTAAGGAAACTAAATTCATAATCAATGGAAGAATGTATGGGGAGAGGAGACCTAGATCCATGATGAAATGGTCCACCTGATACAGGTACCATACCCTATGATTCATTACATCGGAACCACTTTAAACCCAAATGACTGGCTGCGTCCTGCGCCTTAACTAGTACAGTAGCCCGTAGCTCACCCAAACACAATCTCTTTTATTTCCTCCGCATGCATCTGAATAATACGGGAAATCCTCAAGAACCTCTCTCATTGCGACGACTTCGGACAAGGATCGATACCAGATCTCGGGAAAGTACGTATTAAGAAAGCTAAAGCTACTTGGGTTCCCACCTTATTGGGTCATGGACCGAATGTATGCATGTATGTATGCTGTAGTACCGATATACATTACTTTACCATTTTGTATGGGCTAGTAGTATGTACTAGCAGAGGAGTACCTCAATACCTACCTAGGTACAAGTTAAAAGTACCCTACTATCCATGATAACATCATACTTAGGCTGACCCACGGTAGATACAGCCGAAGCCCATGAATCCTGTCATGGTATGGATATACGAAGAGCTTTAATAATACAAGGGTACAAGCAAAAATTCTACCTCAATCATACATGCAGGTTCCCATCATCTCTCTCTTTCTCTCTTTTTTTTTTTTTTTTTTTTTTTTTTTCTTTTTTTTTTTTTTTTTTTTTTTTTTTTTTTTTTTTTTCTCTCTGTGTTAATCCCCGCCCCTTTCTTTCTTTTATGTAGGGAGGAGCAAGAAACAACCCAACCGTGTGGTATGCAACGATCCCCAAAGAAGTAAGGAAGCAATAATACCTTCCTTACCCATCCATCCGGACGCGAAATGGGCAGAATTTCATTCAATGAATTAAATGAAATTATGAATCTGGCTCGCTGCACGAAATCTGCAAGGACCTGAGCGATGCACATGCAGAGAGACCCCAAACTGCCGGAGGTCGTGAGCTCTTTATTTTTATTTTATTTTATTTCCATTCCGTCCTTGGCTGTGACTCGTCGAGTTCCATTCGCGTCCATGGGCCTTATCGTCATAGCCGTGTCTCCGCTGGGGTTGCTGACCTTGCTCAGTGGGCATTCATTCGCAGATCGATTTCCGTTTGCAGCCACGCTGGCTGGTCTTCCAGGTCGTCCTCTGAGAGAAGCTCAGAACACAGGTACTCACGTCTACCTTACACCATCGTGCTAATCCCGGAAATTGACTCAGATATGGGTTTAAAGTAGAAAAATAACACTTTTAACAATTAAAATTTCTGGAAAAAAAATGGCCCTGATCAAAGACAAGGAGAAAAATAATCGACCCCACTAATGCTTCCGAGACCATGGGATCGTGGAGCTCTGAACAATTAACGGCTGAAAAGCAGTCCGGACTCCGGAATACTAACGTTTAAGAGCCCAACCCAAGATTATCCTGTAATGCAACGTGTTATAGCCATTTTGGCCGATGCGCTAAAAAGTAGGGCAACTTTGCCTTGAAAATTGTTTCTATTGTTAATCATAGCGATGGTCCAAGCCGCTCATACTCTACAGAACTAGACGACACTAAAAGGGCTGATTCAAAAAAAGTCTGAAGATCGCGAAACAACCCCCCCCCCAGCATTTTACGATACTATACGACAAGGGCCATCCGCGTAGGTCGGAATAGGGCTCTCTCTCTCTCTTTGTCTGTTTGGTTTGGTTTGATTTTGATCCTTCTTTGCCTGATATGAGAATCCATCCATCCAAAACCAAGGACGAAATCAAATCCACCGACAATCAGAACCATGGAATCTATGACATAGCCATTCCCATTGGCTGGAGCGTTCGAGACGGCGTGGTTCGTAATTTTTAACATGAGCCAACGGGAATCTAAGCCTAGAGGCCCGAGACAATCCAGTTGGGTAAGCCAGCTTCCTCCATTTCGTATCTACAATGGAAAATAATGCATTTCATTGATCTAATTCGATTCAATGGGGGGTGGGATTCTCCACGAGATGGCAGAGATTTTCCCTTGGCCTCGTGAAGGTGAAATCTTTTTTTATTTTTATTTTATTTTATTGATTATTATCTATTTTTTATTTGATTTGATTTTTGTTTTTCTATTTCACTTTTCTAAATTCGAACCTTAGCCTGTTCGAACGGTTGAGATTGGTTATAATGGACAACAGGTAGGGTATCTAAAGCTAAATCTATTACTACCTAACTAGCAACTCGACGGTCCTTGACATGATCTTCAAAGGTATGTACGCGTACGCGACGCGCTTAAATAACCTATCAAGTTTGGTACATGTACCTTGCTTGAGTAATTTCATGGGGGAGCGGGAAAAATAAATAAATACCTAAAGTAAAGGGATGTGGGTATACAAAGGTGGTCTCGATGTAAAAAATACTTTACACTACAACTCTTACTAACTTCTAATAGTAGTACTTTATAGTACTGATATCTAGGTATGCATGTATGTACTAATCAATGCCATAGTTGTGGTTTCGGCACGGGTGTATCAGAATTTGTCTCGGGCTCACACAGAAACACACCTCTGGCATGAGTAAGGGATAAAGATTAGCTCCCCTTCCCTCGAGGTGTATCATAAGATGAACAGACCTCATCTCACAGGGGAATTATTCCCTTGCATCCCATAATATCCGACTGAACCTTAGTCCAGTTATGTGGAGAGAGAGAGAGACAATATGTAGGTACAGAATTTAGTACGGAGTACAGATACAGACAAGAGGGAAGGACGATGATCCGTCCCTACCAACTGGGAGATTGGTTGGTTGATTTTGCAGTCCCTTGCAGAAGACCATTAACCCCCATGCATTAGCACTACTACTTAGTAGGTAATACTAACCCCTCCATCTGTGTTTCTTGCTGTGTCTGATTATTTTTTTTTTCTTTTCTTCTTTCTTTTCTTCCTCTTCTTCTTCTTCTTTCTTTCTTTCTTTCTTTCTTAAAAAAAAAGGTCCAGATACAGTGAGAGGAGAAGAGGAGAAAGAAAAAAAAAGCCTTCCCTCCCCCCAACCAGATGGTGATTGATATATATCTATACTCTGAGGCATATGTATATATATATTTGCATCTAACATACTTTTCCCCGCGGAGACCAAGCCTTGTTGTTGAATATTGATAGCTGGCTTTCTATGTTAATGGGAGGTCAATGTGAACCATCACACGTAAAGAACGATTGGAAAAGACTTGGGAAACCATGGATTGGGGAATGCCCAACAACCCTCCCCAACAAGCGAAGTCGCCTGACACCCATGAAACACCGTGAGAACCGGTGTGTCCGCTCGGGTTCCATGAACCCTCCTGCCTAACCCGTAGGGCAGACAAGGGAAGACCTGAAGAACAACAACAACAACAACGGCAACCAAAAAAAAGAAAAGGAAAAGAAAAAGAAATAAAAATATACATATATATATGTATTTTTTTTTTAAAAAAAAAAAGAGTTCAGCCGAATGTATTAAGCTCATTTATACAACTGTCAACATCCAGATATTGCTAGTTACCCTGGACTACGACATATCAGGACCGCCATGTGGTTTTTCATACCCAACCAAGGTCGCCCAGCCCATGCTCCACTGGCTAACAGTAACCAGCCCTATTAATGGCATAGCCTGAGCACCCGGCGGGCTTGGGAAATGCGCTAGACAACCAGGTTTGGTTCGTGTAGACGGTCTAGAATAAATTCCGCTCATGGTACGCGCCAGAAGTTCACAGGGTAGGATAACAAATACCCGAGACTCCATTGTGCAACAAAGACGATCGTATAAAAAAAAGAAATTGAGAACGCAATGAAAGCCAGGTTGTTAGATGCTGCGTTCGGTCTGGCCCACCTCCGTGATCAAAGAATGGAGCTATAACTATCTGGAATTAATAAGCCTGGTCCACTCCTGGTAAAGCAACCATGGCCGTCATAATGTAATTTTAGTACACATCCATTACTTAGTTATCTCACCATAATGTTACTCAACTTACGGAGTCGCCGGCACGACAAAGACGACCCTAGCAATGACCCTGGTGCAGGTGTATGTGAGATAATACAAGTCGAAGATATCTCCGACAAGCTTTTCTAGCATCATCGCTTTTTGAAGAGAGTCTCTAGATCACTTCCGAAAACGCACACCTACATATATAGCCTCTTATACCCGGGAAACAGCTACAGAGCAGAAGGGGAAATTATTCTGCAAGTCAGATTCGATGCCTTAATAGTAATAGTAGTATGATAGGGTATCGACGGGTAAATAAAGAATTCTACCTTCAGGTACAACCCAGAGATGTTTGTATGCAGTAGAAAGGAGGGAGATTGCGTCTCATATGATGGGAATCGCTAATTGACGGACAGCAAGGCATTTCATACATGTTTTCATTGTTAGAACCATACCGCCTCATTCACTCAGCTCAGCCTGGCAACCTGAAGCGTCTCCAGGAGCCAAGTCCGCGTCACAGAATTCCCCCGCCTTCCCCAACTCATCTCCTAATAACTGAATCGTCTTCTCGTAAACTCTTGCGGTCTCCATCTCCCACCTCCCCGGAGCTAGCTGATCATCTGTACCGAAAACATCATCCACATCATCATCATCACTAAAGCCATCTTCATCGTCATCTTCGGGGCCATCAACCTGCTCGCTCGCCTCCACGACAACTACGCGGCAAGTTTCAGCGATACTTTTGATTCTCACCTTCTCCGTCATAGACACAACATTGCGCCTTGATTCGAAGCCTGGCAGGGGAGCCCCAGAGTCGGCATCCTCCCCCGTTAGGAGAGACGCGAAGACAGAGTCCATCTTCTTGAGGAGTCGGAACGTCGCCCTCGGAGTGAAGGAGTATTCAGGGAGGTATGTGTTAATATACACGGCCAAAGAGATCAAATATGGTATTTGAAGAGATGCTGCGTGAAGTCAGTTAAGTTTTTCTTTAAAAAAAATTAATAGTTAAGCATATCCCCGTTTCACGCCGCGAGTGAAGCAAGGGCAGATACACATACGGGTCCCAGTAACCCAAAGAACATCTACCAGACCCTCAATATCCTTGGCGACTTCTTTGAAGCTCTCATACCCCCTTTCGGACACCTCTTGGGCTTGGTCATCAAATGCACTGCTGAACTTCTTGGCATGCCGGCGATTGATGATTAAGATTGTCTTGTCAACATGGTTGATGACAGTGGTTTCTTTTGTGGAGCCTGCCTTGAGGGGGTGTAGCCTTGGTTTGGGGAGAATAGAAGGCGTAGCAGTAGATGTCGAGGGGGCTGGGGAGGAAAGAGACGGTTGCACGAACCCCCCTGGTACAGGATGTGATGCAGTAGAAGACATGGACGAAAGTTATATATATCAAAGATGTATTAGGGTAGCGTTGGTCGTTGCCCAAACCTGATACAAAACGAGCCTGAATAAACACCCACTTTGGAAGTGTGGCAACCGATTCAACGGTGGGATACTCACAAATCCAGACAAGACTACTATCCAATCTTATGCAGATATGCAAAATGAAACGGTGGGAATTATGGTGCTCCTTACTCCAAGTACCTGGCCGTGTATGAAGTTAACTGGGACACTGCAACGATATCGCTCATGTGCAAATGAAGATGTCATGCCAAGCCCTGGAAATAGGATAAACACCGGTGGTCTGTGCGTGCTACAGAAGGATTATATAAATGTATAAATGCACGATCTATTATTACACGACTCAAGGTAGGGTCCCATGGACTGAAGAAGACATCGTTGTAATTTAGTCTATTGCAGATACAGAAATCAAGTCATAGGCATATCTAGCGCCCGTCTTAGAATTTAAAATCCATAACTTAGGTATACATATCATCAACCGCCTATTTGATCTCTCAGCTCAGTGACTGAAAGATTTAGAAGGAAATAAAAGTACCTAGTCGGAAGATCGATTGTCAGTCGGTGCCTGAAATCTGCAGCCGTACTCTGTGGGCAAGGGCGGTTGCTGATTGCTTCAGAGAGGTGAGAAGATATTGATTACGCTGGTTTTTGAAGGCATGGCATGACATCGACTAAAAGTCGAGTCTTGCTCTCCTCTGGCCCCAGCGGACTCATCATTGGTATGGAATATAATGCAATACAGTGCAAACAATGAAAGAAATATGTGCACTCTACTCACAGTCACCTTGCATGTACATCTCCAACCCATGAGAAAGTCAAAACTTTTAATCCATCCTAAACGCCATGCTAAGAATCGATGCCGACACACATTGAACGCATTACTCAGGCTAATAAGTCATCAGTAATGGGACCTCCTTGGATAGGGGAGAGAGAAAAAGAAAAGAAAAGAAAAGTAACCAAAATTCAACTCACCCTAATCTTTCCCTTCCGTCTCTTCATCTCCTGCAGCTTCTTCTTATCCTCATCGAACTTCTTCAGCAACTCATTTTGCCTCTCCTTCCTCTTCTCTCTAGACTGGAACCGATAGAAGTCCTCCAATCCCTTCGACTTCTGTTTCTGCTTCTCTATCAACTCCCTAGCTTCATCTTCGTGTGCAACAGACGTAAGCTTCGGCCCACTCGTAACCGTGATAAATCCATCCTCATCCGGTTCTTGTGTTCTGAGTGCCTGCTCCTTTCTTCTAGCCTCTGCAACAGCTTCAAACACTGTCATGAAATCGTTCACCGTGCGCAGCAACTCTGCGCGGGGAGGATACCGAGCCTGTTCATGGTTGAGATACCGCTGTAAGCCCAACTGGGGGAGGCGGTCCTCAATGCCCTGGCCCCAGACAATCTCTCCTTCCTTCTTCCTGCCTGCTTTCTTGGCCGCCTTCAGGCTGGCCTCCATACTGGGCTTATCGACAAAGACAACGACAGCATGCGCACCGCTTTTTTGAAGTTCCCCGTCCCATGTAGACGGCAATGCGACATCATCCAGCTGATTCTGGAGGTCATCGGCGGTCACCCTCTTTCTCTTTTTGCTCCGCGAGACATTCGTGGTCATGCTATGCGCTGTGGCCATTCCTCCCTTTTTCTTCGTCGGTACGTCTTCGAAGTCGACTCGCTCTACACGGCCGGCGGCTAGCTGGGTCCCGAACAAGTGGCGTAGATGTAGCTCAGTCGTGTCGATAGGCACATTGACTACGAATAGCGAGCGGGGAGTATCAGCGTCGGGAATGCGTGGTTCATGAGGCCGGAGGTAGAGATAATGTGTTGCGGGCTTTACACGCTTCGACTCGGCCGGGGGCAACTGAAGCGGCAAGACAGTATAGCCAGCTATTTCTAGATCTTTCCCCATTTTTACGGTATGTTTAGTAAAAAGAAGGGGGGAATCAAAAAGAAATGAAGAAAAGCTAGGTTGATGGGATTTGTTGCGCAGAAGAATTTCTAACGGGAAATTTTTATTTTGCCGGAAAGGCGGAGAAGATAAATTTGATCTGATCTGATAAAGGTAGTAAACGAATAACATCACTTCGTATGAACCACGTTGCACATGGAACTAGACACTTGACGCACATCTAATAAGCTCATCATAGAAAATGGTATTTCCCCCAGAAGAAAACCAATCATTAGCTCCTCTCAATGTTAAAGTTCCGTATATTGCTCGTCCTGGCTCGTTCAAGATACCTGGCTGTTGTTGTATTCTACACCTTATCGGGATCACTAATACCGCCATTGGTGATCACGTAGGTCGTTTCCTGTTCTGGGCAATCTGGATCTGTCAGCTAGGATGGTCGCCCTAACTCTCGGGAGGGCTATACCTGGTGAATCCTGAATCTTTGCAACACGTTCGTCTCCGCGGCCTTTACGAAGAAGAACTCGAGTTGTGGAGGCGTGCGCTAGAACATGGCCACCTACAGGCTTGCGTCCATCTGCACCCGCAAAGAGGGCGCTAGCACCAGGATCACTCTGGACTTGGTTTGTCTAACTCTGCGTGAGATTGGCATCCTCCGAGATGATCAGAGTGACTCACCATTAGGACGCAAACATTGAATTCTAAAGTGATATTCGATCAGTCTATAAATCAAAAGATCAGAAAAGGAGTACAAACCTTCTGCCATGTGAGCAAGCTTCATCAGAAACTGATTGAGCTTCTGTTGACGGTCCGCAAGTTCTCCGCGCCCACAGTAATCCACCCGGAAGCAATTCATAATACTGTCAATGATCAAAAGACGGTATTCTCCGCCAGTAAACTCTTTGCTTAGAGTATTTAACAACTCCAGCTGATGCTCGCTATTAAGAGCTCGCGCATAGGCAATATTCTCCCGAGCGGAGTCAGCATCAACGCCGAATCGCTCGGCAATCTGGGCAATACGCTCCGGTCTGAATGTACCTTCGGTGTCAATGTAGGCAACCTTGCCGTCTGCACCGCCCATTTCTTTTGGGAGCTGTGCGATGACGGACATAGTATGTGACAGCTGTGTCTTGCCACAACGGAATTCCCCAAACACCTCGCTGATACTCATACTTTGGAACCCCCTACGTCCGTCAGTGATTCTCCCCGTGGCGATAGTGCCTACAACTTACCCTCCTAAGATAGCGTCGAATTGCTTGCTCCCTGTTGAGATACGAACAACTCTCTTGCGCTGATGGCTCAACTCCATAGCCGTGATAAACCCAGACGTAGATGGCTAGTTAAATTAGTCACCGCAGTATAATCCTAAGTCATGCATTTGCATACCAAACACTTGTTGATAGCATCTTTGATCTTTTCCACTTTAACCTCGCTGAAGCCCCTAATCTTCAGAAGCGTCTTGCGGGTAGCCCCATGAACAGACTAAGGGAGGTAAACATAAGGGTATATTCAAACCTAAACAGCATCCGTCTGTGAAGGCCGTGGGACATACCGCAACAGTATGGAATCCATTGGTCTTCAGCTTTGTGATATCAGCGGCACCGATCCCTGCCCATGGTGAGATTATGCTTCACATGGATAACCGGAAGGTATAGGTACCATGGGCTTGGATGTTGTCAACGTCCACGATGAACACCTAGAAGTGCCCAAGCTCAAGCTACATTAGGAACCACGAGCCAAATACAAGGGAAAGACAACGTAAAGGAAGAGAAACTCAACATCATCATTGAACTCATCGCTTGAATCAGAGCCGGGCATGATGTCTGTGTAATAGCGAACCCAATTTAGGTTACAGTGGAGAATGATTGCGGGCTAAGTTTCTTGATGAGAAGTACTTACTACTAGGATGAACTGTGACCTGAATTGAAAGAAACCCCAGAGTCACGCGTCCTTCCATATCAGGAAATGCTGTAGAACTGCCAGGGCACCAGCATATCAGGCTATGGGTTCAACAACGCTACAAAGATGATAACCCGGAAGTAGCCCATTGAATCTATGTTGTCCAGGAAAGTATGGCTAGGCTAAGACCAAACAGAATGATGTCTTATGCAATTAAGGTTAGTCAGAGATCTATAGAGATAGGAAAGCAAAGCCTGGAACTGAGATGCAACAAGAGAGATCTCTTCTCAGAGACTGGAATGAGCGAAACGATACGAAGATATATTTTTTTTAAAAAAAAAGACGGTGGAACTTAGAAAAAATGGAATTTGCTTTTCTTTTCTTATCTTTTCTTTCCTATTTTTTTTTTTTTTCTCTTTTTCCCCTGCTCTGCTTCCCACTCATCAGATATGGAGTATAGTACGGAAAGGTGAGGTAACCACCGCGCCAGGTACCGTTCTTTGATCACCCATGATTTTCAGTACAACAGTCCCATCTGTACCATCTCGAAGCCTTTTCCTATGCAAGTCAACGCATCTGCTTTGGTCCACCTATGTCTCTCCTGCCTTCAATTAACCCTTCGCCTCGCCTCGTCTCCTTCTTTTCTTGCCGCACCTATAATTCAAAATGTGATAGATACCCGAGGGAACAATAGACGCCAATCGTAAGAACCTGAGCCATGTATAGGATCCAAGCCGTAAGGGAGCCTAAGACTTCGTGAAACTTTTGTTCGTCGTATACATAAGAGGAATAGAAAAAGGCCGGTGCCGAGAACTGAAACACGGGGGGCGTAATATATGCAAAGGAAGAAACATCGGAGTAGAAAGAAATCAAGACCGTAGTCGGCAAGCCCTAATACAAAAACGAAAAAAAAAAGGAAAAGAGCTCCCAAAAATGGGACTAATCAATTCCGCACAGCTATTTATGCAACAGCAGTGGTAGGAGCGGCAGGCGCAACAGGGGCGGCCTCTGTAGTAGTCTCAGGAGCGGCGGTACCAGTAGCAGGGGCAGCAGGGGCAGTAGCGGTGGTAGACTCAGCAGGCTGCTGGTTAGCGGCCTCGTTGTTGGGGCAGTCCCGGGAGATGTGGCCAGCCTGGGCACACTTGTAGCAGACCTTGCCAGCAGAGCTCAAGGGGCCACCGTTAGGGGCGGTGCAGTCACGCGAGATATGGCCCTGAAACAACGGTTAGAATCTGTCATTTGAAAGCTCAACAGGTTGTAGATTATACTCACAAGCTTGCCGCAAGCATAGCACTTCATGGCCTGAGCCTGGCAGTCACGGGCAAAGTGGTTAGGGCCACCGCACTTGTAGCAAGTGGCAGCACGAGGGTAACCACCGTATCCGCCACGGAAGCCACCATTGAATCCACCACGAGGAGCACCGACACCGCGGCCAGCGCCGGAAGCGGGAGCAGGGCAGTTGCGCTGAAAAATATGTTAATTTCCATTCTGACAAATTCTCGAGCATGATAAGCATACGGCAAGGTGGCCGGGCTGGCTGCAGTTGTAGCAACGGCCGTTGGCGCCATTGAGACGCAGAGTAGGACAGTCAGCCTGGACGTGGCCTAGACCCTGGCAGTTGTAGCATTGCTTGGCTAGAAAATACATGTCAACCTCCTTCTTATTCCATTCATATCGACTCGGAATCCTTACTCTCGGTAGTACGAGGACGGGGGCAGCTGCTGGACTCGTGACCTATCGATGCATTAATTTCCGAGCCTTGGAATGCAGCACACATGGTACCTTACCAGGCTGCTTGCCTGATCAAGAATGGCATATTAGCGAACACCCCTCAGTAGTTATAAGCAAGTAGAGTCACTCACAGTTGTAGCAGAGACGCTCAGACGAAGAGCACACCTCTATCGGCCCGTTAGCAAATTGCGGCGGATTGATAGTCCTCTACCCAGGCGACCAACCAGCATAGTGGCCAATATTGCCACACTTGTAGCACGCACGGCGAGAAAGCAACATCTTTGCGGTATGCTAGCTAACCAGAAAGATTATTGTCAGTTACAATGCCAAACTCGCATTTGTCCTGTGACTCGGTTCGTAGAGGATATCTTCTTGCATGGTCTGTGGAACGAGCGCCGCCGAATTCAATGACCGGTACACCGGCAATAAAAAAAATTGTAGGTTCATGCTCTCGCAGTCTTTCAGCCAATTTTTACCGCGCGAAAACCGACAAATATAGGTAGGGGAAAAAATGTGCATGCGGACATCGGAAACGGTTTGAGATATATCGAGCGGCGCTTGTGCGTCCTCCAGCACAGCAGAGAAGCCAGAAGTCATGAGAGGTTTCCGAGAACTTTAGAGACTCACTCTTCCTAAAACCAACAACAAACTTCAAATCTCCTTGTCAAATGTGCTGGATTTGACCGTCAACTTGAGAACCTTGGAGGAGCAACACTTCCAACAGCCCACTCTTAACACTGGAAAAAAGTGGGCTGACAAAGAAAAAGCGACTAAAAAAAAGAAAGAAAAAAAGTACACCACACAGAACTTACAACACAGCAGCTCTCCAAACGAAACCCTCACAGCACTCCAACTATCCCTCCGGACCACAGGGAAGAACAGGAAATATCTTGGAAAATTCTCGTAACCCACAGAAGAAGGAAAATTCAATCAAGCGTTGAAGCCAGGATTGGAAAAGGCAGACGATATTTTAGTTTCTTACACTAAGGGTTACTTTAAATTACAGGACGCTAGTAAAAATGAGGGAAAAAAAAGAGATAAAACTAAACTTAAGTCCAGGGCTTTCCCGTATTGCGTATGGTCGTTACAGTATTACCGTCGACATCCCCAGATTCCGTATCGTTTGACAACAGGCCTGAGGCACACATTCCGGGCATTCTCGCCCTTGCGTTTCCAATGCCAGCCACCCCCTCGTGAGTCCATGATGGGGTGAACTTTGAAGCCCCCGCTATCCACAGGCTGCCAGTCTTGTTTTCTAAGTGGGATAAGAAGTGTCTGACGCTGTGCAGTGGGTGGTCCTTGGTCCCGTTTCATTGCTGCTAGATCTCTATTCACCCCTCGTATTGGAGCATACGTCACCGGGACATATGGACCTTCCACAACTTTTCCTTGAAGGCTTAGCCATTCCTCGTCCTTCTCTAAAGTAGTTAAAAATGTGCATTTTCAAACACCTGTGACCTTCTACAACAACTAAGTATATTAGACGCATGGGTCTCAATTGCGATTGTCTAGACCATCTCAGTAGAATACACTTGTATGGCGGTACTCAACCAGACAGACCAACTTCTAATAGAGGGGTCGGCTCTCCGAATGCAGGAACATAAACAATACAATATTTCTTAACCCTAGCTCTTGTTGCGCCTTGTTACATAGCTGCTGTTTATTCTTTACACACCTGTGTTGTCTAAAGGCTATGCAGGGTAAGAAATGCAGTGCTTATATATATATGTATGTGTATATACTGCCCTTAAAAAAGACCCCGCACGCAGCCGATATTCGTGGTAGTATGGGATTGTTTTCTTGATTTGGCCCTATAGATCACTGTGGTTCCTCCACTCATGACACTCCCTATCTAAGGAGTGTATGAACGATTGAGTGCTGGTTCCATTGTTGGAGGGTATAGTTCGCATGTACGATCTGCTGGTGTAGATATCAATGCTCGCCAAATGATCAGACCATACAAATCACTCAAATAGAGAGGATCCAACCCTGGGACCGGCCATCTCGTTTATAACTTACGCCTACATTGCGGTGATGAGGTACAATTTAGCTAGTAGTAATACCATTGGAATACTTATCCATATTCTTCAGAGCATCATCTATCAGTCCTAGACCGGCAACGTTCCAGCAACACCCTCGAAATTTCAGACGTGAAAACCAGTTCATCCAACCAGATGATTGCTCCCGAGTGTGAATAGTCGGGTTACAGGCACGGTTCCCTTGATTGATCCTGTAGCCTTAAATATGACGAATCGAACGAAGTGTTTATTGTGTCTATGTTAGTGAACTTGTGTTGGGTACTGCTACATTGGGCATTGCCTCGGCGTTCTATGCTAACTGGTGCCAATGTATGTGTCATGGGGGACAAGTTGCCAGGTTGAACGAGGGACGCCAGCTGGGCTGGGTGTGGTGGTTAGGGCTTTGGCTGTTCCGGGAAGTAAAGGAAAGGGGTTTTCACTTTTTGTTTTTGTTTTTGTTGTTTTCTTCTGCTTTTTTCTTCTGTCCAAGATGGCAACATTAAGTTGGGAGAGATGGAGGGTGTCTGTGGATGTTTGCTACGCTTTTGAATCCGATTACTCGACATCTTGTGGGAGAGATTCGCTCGACGGCTCAAGTGTTGCTAAGCGACTATTTCATTCATATATTAATGTGCCATGCAATGCATATGGTAATCGATTCAAACGACGGTAATCAAATATTTACTCTTCCTTTTCAATTACCGCAGGGGCTTTAATCTCACGGCCCTTGAGGAACTCAAGCCCCTCACCACCCTATTCGATTTATGTTAGTACAGATCCTAGGATGGACACACGGCTTGTTCGGCTTGGAACAGCAGTCAGAACTTACATAGCTGATCAGTGGGGAGACCTCAACTCCAACAGCCTCGCCTTCGGTGACAACAACACCGCCGGCCGTCTCAATCCAGCGCTGACCCTGGTTCATGATGTCGCGCTTGCTAGTATCAGGGTCATCCTCACCAGTGCCCTTGGCATTCTTCAGCGGCGAGAACTCATCCTCACGGCGCACCTCGATGGATGCAAACTTCTCCAGAGGGGTCAACGGGAAGACATCGAAGACAAACTGCTCCAACTTGATACCGTTGGGCTTTTCAGGCTTGAAGCTTTCGCCAGTCTCGATGTTCACGCAAGGAATCTTCTTACGAGCAACGTGGTGAGGCAACTTATGGGACCAAGCCTCGATGGACTCGAAGAAACGGAATGAATAGTAGTGGTTGACGATGTTGGCAGCACGGAACTTCAGCACATCAGGCTGCTTGGGGTCCTTAGCCTCGGCCGTCTCCTTGTCGATTTCGGAGTATTCGACCACATCAGGCTTGCCGTTCTTCTGGAGAATCAAGCCGACCGACTCGGTAGCATTGCGCTTACGGACCACCTTGGTAGCGATATCGACCTTCTTGGAAGCGGCGAAACCAATGAAGACGGGGTCGGCAACCTTGACTAGGCAGTTGTCGACGCAGTAAGTGTGAATGTGTTCGATACCCCGTTTCCGCATGTCTTCGCGCACACCAGAGGTAATGAGGGCTTGGTAGATTCCACCATTGCCATCAGGGGCAACGGCAGCCTAGACATACCTGTCAGAACATTTGGGTTGGCCTCCACCAAAGGGATGGGTCATACCTTAGACTTGGACTCTAGTAGAATCTTACCCTCATTAGAAATGCAAGGCAGGACACCCTGCTCAAAGATGAAGACGTTCTTCTTATCCAGCCCAAAATACTTGTGCTGCTCGAAGAACTCCTCCGTGGGCTTGCGGGTAGGGCCACTGGTCATGACATACCAGGGAATAATGGCTTCCTTGCCGGAGGCCTTTTGTGCCAGGAGCTGGAGCTTGGCAATACGCTCTGCCTGAATCTGGAAGAGGGACTTGTGGCTGGGTAGACCGATATCGAAGCAGCCCTTGGGCGCAGAGCTTCCCAAACGGGTACCCTGTCCACCAGCCATCAGAACCACGGCAACCTTGTTCGCGGACACCGCTTGGAGACCTTCATCGTACCAGCGCTGAAGGTCCTTGGGGTCAGAGTCCATGATGGAGGCAGTAGCCACTTCAGGGAGGGGTTCGAGGGTAACGGGACCATCCTGAGCTTTGGCGGGGTTCAGGACCTTGTCGGCCAGTTCATTGATCCGGTTGGGGTCGAAGTTGTTTAGCTGATGGAAAAGCTGAGCCTTCTCAACCTGGCTCAATTGATCGGCGAATTTGAAAACATGTCCTTGCCCGGCATCGGTATACTTTTGCTGTAATTGCTGGAACTCTTCGGGGGAAGGCTGACGAGGGGTGTTTTCGGAATGACCGTGGAGCAAGTTGGCTACGGTTTCCTTAATAGCTGCCGCCATGATGTTGAACTTGAAAGTATGAGTGAATTCAGGAGGGAAACAAGCAGAGGTTGTTCAAAGAGAGAGAGAGAGATGTATGGTGGATGTGGTGGGGGAGGAGAGAGAATGGGGGGAAAAAAGCGAAAATCAGAGCCAGGGAGGGGTTTTGGGAATCAATGGTGGGGTGGCAGCTGAAGCTCTGGGATGAAGGGACTTTTAAAGCAACAAACTACTACCTAGTTACAACTTAAATCTAATACTTAAGGAGTGAGCTGAGACTAATGATTTATTTTTATTCCACTATTATTTTTAGTCAGGAGTAAGAGAAAGAGAGGTGCTCCATCGATCAGTTGTACTAGCGGTCTAGTGCTCCATCGCAACCATACTTTTCCCATATTCTTGAGGGCCTGCGCCTATAATTAGCGATCAGCAGCTGAGTTTCCAAGTCTCGACAAGAGATCGAGCTGGCCAACCATGTCTCAGGAAATGGCAGAAATATGGGGCTCTCGTGGGCCACCATCGATGGGAAGCCGTGGGGCCACAAGTTTTATCAGGGGGTTTCGGTTGGTCCGTGGCATCAAGGGATTTATTGGGTGAGGCTCAGGAGGAAAAAAAAATTAAAATTTTTTTTTAATAATAATAATTAACATGAAGTCACTTAGGTACGGAGGACGGAGGATTCCGTAGTGTAGTCCTGGTATGATCAATATCGCCCATATTTCAGTGAGTGGGTTATGTTACGTAGGTAGGCGTGATTTATTTTTACACTTTGAATATAATAATAAAGAGAGATCAACGACGCCTGCGATCCCGATAACGTTCATCGTCACGGCGTCGCTCCCGGTCATTGTAGCGATTACGATCCTGATCGCGATATTCCCCTCGTGTTGGGCTTTGACTGTGAGACTGGTCGCGGTGTCGTCTCCGATAGGAGTCTCGATAGGAATCTCGCCGAGGGCTTCGGCTAACCCGTCGGTCACGATTGGAACCTCGTTGTGGACTCCGGCTATATGGCCGCCTGCGAGGTGCCTTATCGCCCTTGTCAAACACCAGATTATAATCGTTCTCTTCGCGAGTGTTATCAGATGCCCTATACTGGCGCTTTTTCTCAAGACTGGCTACGCCGCCAAATCCGCCCCGTTGACCACTGCGCTTGGAGATCGTAGCATTTCTCCAGCTTTCTGACAATTTCGACACCTGCATGGCACATCAGCAATGGTAGATAGACAGTAACCAGAGAATCGTAGACTGACACTCTGCGAGAAATCCACATGGATGCGATGATCGTCAATTAGCACGCCCTGCATCTTGAAGTAGGCTTGTTCACAATCTTTTTGGTTCTCAAACTCGATAAAAGCGTACTGTAGGCTGTCACCCGTGCGTTTGTCTCGAATGACCTCGCATGATAAAATTTGACCAAATCGGCTGAAGATCAAGTGAAGGTCCTCGTCTACTGCCCGTTAGCGTATGGCTCTCTACGAGCATGGGAGAACATTGGCGAGAACGACGAATCCATACCTTGAGTGACTGGGTTCAACTTGCAAACAAACAAGACATTTTCCGGTGGCTTAACCTCCGCAAATGGTAGATCACCAACCATTTCCAGGGTTAGTGCCTGTGCTCGTGCTTCGCGTTCCCGCCGTAGTTTCTCCATAGATTCCTCATCCATATTATCGTCGAGCTCCTCATCATCGGCTATTCTCACAGTGGCTAGCTGCGCCTTCGACGGCAAAGGGCTTTCGGCTGGGGCCACCAGGCCCGGGGGATCTTCGAATGGGTCGTCAAGAATGGCCGTATGCCGAATACGGATGTCCTTGAGCGGCCGGCCCCGGTCATCTATAAAGGCTTCGTTTACTTTCTCAAGGACGTCAAATCCCTCCACAACTTTCCCAAAGATCACCGCTTTGCCATCCAGGTAATCAAAATTCTCCCCCAATGTGACGATGAACTGACTTGCAGCGATGCGCTGATCGGGGTCGTTCGGCGAAGGAACTGTTGCCATGCTCACTGTTCCTCTTTCATCGTGCTTCAACTTCGGTGGGGGCTCGAGCGAGAACGTCCTCTTCGACGGACCTTCTAGAACGCCCCATATCGAAGAACCGCCATCGCTTTCTGAGGAATCAGGTCCGAGGGGATCGCCTGTTTGAAAGGTGAAGTTTTTCTGGACACTGTGGACCGGGGAGAAATTATAGTACTTGACTTTGCATAGCTTCAGGAAGCTATAGCGGAAGAAAATGGATAGCTTAGTTTTGGGTTCAGCTACTCGACATTATACACGCGCAAGGTACACAAAAGCCATATTGTCACGTGGAAACCGAGGGCACTTACTTTTCGCACGCTTTAGGACACTCGTCGACTAGTAAGTCAATGACAATGTCCCCAAGGGAGGTTTCCAGAAGGACGCTCATAGCGTTCTAGTCGTGGTCACACGTGAAGTGGGGACGATCAGCCGTGCGTTAGACAAGAGTACAAGAGGGAGGAAAAGGAGAATGCAAATATTAAAAATAGACGGAGTAAACTAAAGTGAGAAAGAGGTCAGCACAGCAGCAGAGAGTTAAGCTGGCTGATCGGAAGCTTGATCATGCGGAGGAAGAGATGATATGGTTGAAGAATTGACGGTAGTATTGTTTGTCTAAAGGCGGAAAAGTTAAGGTGCGGAGCCGCTGCCGCCAAATAAAAAGCCAATATGACCCGTCGATCCCCAACTACAACTACTACTACTACTACCTACTACTAGTATGTGGTAGACTACTAGGCACGCCCCATGATGCACGCTCTGTACGGAGTACACGAGAGCCATAACCACATCTAGTCGACTGACACCCACCCCAATGGATACCGTTCACTCAACTTCTACTTTGGAAGAGCTTACACCTTTCCAATCGTTGAACCGACACCCCTTCGTGTAACTAGAACTCTCTTCTTAACCCAACGGCAGGCCTTCCAGTGGACCCGTTCGATGTGAAATCACGCACGCGAGGCGGACGTACTCCAAGGTTGACTAAGATTGACAAGCTGCTGTTTATCATAACTAATGATTCATTTGGTCAGTTCTTCTTTTGTGAGATGTATGTCGATATTTGGAGGACAAAACTCAACTGAGACTTCCATATACCTACTCTTCCATGGAGTGGAAATTACTCTTGGCACCAAGCAAAGCAGCATACCTATGAGATAAACGTTTTTGGTACTTTTGTTAAGGTACTACTGACCGTCCACTTGTTTCTCAGGTTTCACAGCGGAGGCGTTGAACATAACGTTCTACTGCAGCTTCTGCTATTTCTCCCTGATTAGCAACTCCGTGCTGCAACAATAGCAGAGAAAGGGAATACACGTGGCTGATCTTAGTATACTTTTTGGCTCTCTTTACCCTTTTTGGCCTCCCAATTGTCTCATTAATTCTTTCATGAGTAATAATATATTTTTCCTCTCCTTTTTCTTTTTGTACCCCTTAATAATCATTAGCCCCAGCGCTAACATATGTCAAGCCCGTTTCACTGGTTCCTGGCACCTGGTGGCTGGGCCATTTGTCAACATGGGTCTATTTTTGACCAAACATCTTCGAGGAAATGAAAGGATGTCTGCAGACTGCTTCGGATCTTTCGTTCTAAATGGCTCGTCTAGTCTCTTCCTTTTGTCCCTTCGTGACGTCAAAGAACCTTGGTTCAGCGTGATCGTGATTGTGATCCTCAGGTATAGGCAAGGAGCTCATTGGGCTCTTTTGTCTGGCTGAATAGGCCTGCTACGAATGATGCTCACCTCAACAGGGAGCCCTGTTTACCGTACGCGCAGGCAAATGTAAACCTGCTATATCAGGTCCATCCGTTCAACTCATACTCTTAGCCTTTGTACATGGCAGAGCCTTCCTGCCCATGATTCCTGCCATTTCATTGGATTTGGTGATAATATTAAAACATTCTCATGAGCTTTGCCTCACTATAACGGTATTCGATTCTCCTCATTCTCCTCATTCTCCTCGCTACCTTTCTTCAGCTCTGTTTTTCGATTTATTCTGTACCATTTATTGGGAATGGCATTAGATGATTGGAGAGCGATAGCCACGCAGTCTATGCACAGATGCAGACTCAGCTCAGTGACATGGACACAGGTTTCAAGTCGGTCCATTTATGTCAGGGCATCATTCGGGCTCAGTCTTGGCTACTAAGCCACATTTGCTTTCCTCGGGACTGGCGTGATCTAATCGTGCCGAAGCATCGCCGTCAGTCCTATGGCTAGGATGTGCCCACCCAACGCTTTCCGAGACACCAGCGCAATGCTCTTGCGCTAGGTCGTTTGCAAGGGCCTCTCCTGTGTTTTCAGCAGTTCACCCCTCATTAGTCGATGCAAAAGTTGAGTTTCTGATGACTTTCATGGCTGTTACTTGCCGCCGACTCTTCTCTAGATCATAAGTGGCATGTCAAAGTAAGAACATGTTTGTTTGACGTTGAAGACGGCTGGCAGCCCAGCTATAGGTCCCTAACACCGCCATTTAATGAAGGCAAACAACTTCCACACTCGTCTCGGCCAACCCACAGGTGCATTTTTAGAAGTTTTTTTTTTTGCAAATGTAATCGACTGCTGCCCGCTCATCGCCAAATGTATGCATTGAGATTGGCTCCATTTATCGCTTTGCTCTAGGGTCCATTTCTAGAGAGAAACATGCCCATTTGAAGATGGCCGTGACCCAGGAAGAATAGCAGTGGAGTCCACGTCGTGGTTATTGGCTCAGCAGAGATCAGAAAGGTTTCTGACTCTCTCAGGCTGACTCGTTATAGCGAATATCAGGTCATATCCACCCGTGCAACGTTACTCTGTGAAACAGAACCTCTTAAAACGCCGGGAAATTCAGTCTGTCGTTCTGTATGGCTGACTTTCTATCAGGCTGTGTCTAGGGTCTTAGCCGACTTGATGTCTGACTTGGATAGAGTAGACGGAACTTTGCATAGTGCAACAAGAAGGTCAGGTATCAACTTAGCCACTTGCTCGAGCTAGCAAGTGAGTTAAGAGCCCTTTCTGACTTTTGAGCTCTTCCAGATCTGGTTACAATCCGTCGAAAAATATACATTTAACGGACCAACAGAAGAGAAAAGAGATTTTTTTTTGAAAAACAAATACTGATAAACGGGCAATCAGAAAATTAATCCTGGCACATTGACTTAAAGCTGACATCGCTTCCGACTGAATCCCCCCTCATCCTTTCCTAGTCCCTTTTCCAATGCGTGAAGATAGGCAGGATATGTCGGCCGCTATCTTTCCTAGTTCATTGACCTTTAATGCTTCCGACAATTTCTGATTCTATTTTGAATTTTTTATATCTATTTTGCCTTTATGTACGTCTCGGAGCTGGAACCAATGCGTTTTCTTCGCCACTGATACTTGAAGCAATGGCACGTTCTTTCTACACCCTGGAGGATGAGGTCGGTTTCGACCCGCAATATCAACAAGATGTACTCTCTTTATCGCATGCGACGCAGGCTAGCGGTCAGCAGGTGGTTGTGGACCGAATTTGTGGACCAAATACTCCAATTCCGGAGGGAGAGAAGAGCCGGAACGCCACCAGGCGACGGATCCCCGTTGCAGTAAGTTCCCTTTTGCGCCGAAGAAAAGGGGTACGGAAACTTATATATGCAGTGCAATCGATGTCGAAAGAGGAAGATCAAGTGTAGCGGCGATATTGGTGACGGCCGAGGGTGTTCAAATTGTCGGACTTCAGGAAATACGCACTGTCAGTTCTTAAGGGTCAGTCCTCCTCAGCACCTACTATATTTCCATTGCGACAAGCTAAGATACAACCAAGGTCAATTCATCAATGCTGCAAACAAAGCCTACTGGATGGCCATATTCCATGATCAACGGTACGCCGTCTTCAGCTCATCAGAGACAGGGCACGTACATATCTTCAACGGCTACAAGGCAAGAGTTATTGTCGGCGAACCCCTCCAGTTTCTGCGTTACCTCGCTCTCACGCTCACCAGCCTTTGACATAAGCTCGGCTGAGCCTCAGCAGCCCTATAGCCGCTCAAACTTTGGTCAGGGTCATATGGCCAATTATGATGAAGAGCCCTCGACTGTTTGCGGTTCACAGGCTGCAACCTACGGAGTGCCCACTACACTAAGTGAAGGATCTCTAGGAGACTACTACGGGATGCCATGGTCAAAGACATGTCACTCTGGCCTTAGCGCTACCAGAGGAGGGCTTTTGCCAGGCCATGAAGCTGAGGGCACGTTTCACCATTCAGATTACGTTTATATGATGTCGGCGCCGGGCACCCAGTCTACTGGTGCGGCCTTTATGCCCACGATGGTTGCTCTATCATCTGAGGGACAAGGGGCAGGTCGGACGCTTCCCACTCCCATTGCACGGAACCAGGTTCAGCTGGGTATCACGGCGCTTACAACATCGCCCGAAACCATTTCCGGGATTCCTCAACAAGACTGCAGGGCTGGAAACTCCTGGATTCCCAAAACTATCATTACTCCCAACAGCGCCCGGTCGATGAAGCAGTATACCCCCGAACCTTTCAACAACAGCCTTCTAAACCGGGCAAAGCCATCTTCGTCGAACGCGCAGGGGATTGTGCTTGGGTACTTACCAATAACGTCGGCTAGTGCTTCATCGCCATTGATACCCTCTTGTGGCACTTTCACTCGACTAAACCAAGCGAATTCCAGCGAAGAGCTGCAGAGAAGCGAGGAAGCCCCAATGCGAAGGTCGATCTTGACTGAAAATGCCAACCTTTCTCTTATGGATAGCTCTAACATTTACGGTTACTGTAGTTCTGAGAGGAGAAAAGGACCCAAACCAGGCACTTCTGGGATGCTGATGAACGGGTTTGCTTACACGCGTCCCCCGGAACAGCTGCAAAGCACCTCCTCTTTAGCTTTCAGCTTGCCGGTAACGGATGGCTTTTCGGGTCCCGGGACAACCACAGAAGCACATCGGACGCAAACTTTGAGTAACACGGGGGGCTTCTATTCCGAGGCGTGCTGAGCGGCTGTGCATGTTACTGAAGTGTAAGCGCTCTGGCCCTCGGCTGAAGGCATTAAGCAGCTTTTCCCCCTCCCACAGTGTTTGGTAGAGTTTCCTTTCCTTTTTTGCTTCCCTATTTGTGTGTGTGTGTCTCTCTCTCTCTCCTATTTGTCATTACGCTGTCTGACAGCCAAAAATTGGTGCAAATATTCATCTATTTGTACTCTTACCATTCCCCTTGATTCTATTCTATGCTATTCCAAATACTCCTCCTGCTTGTACGCCCTTCAATATCTTCCGCCTTTATGGGATCTCGGTCCTGGGGACCCAAATATTATACACTAATATCGGAGTAGAAAAGGACTGCCAGGTCAGGTAACGTTGTAACTTGCTTAGTTTCTTTTTCAGCTCTACCCCCTATGTGAACCATACCATAATGAGGCCTAGGCAAGGCCAGAGTGGGAGGCGCTTTCGAGTGAATGGTGGGTTGTTTGAAACCCGTTTGGCGCTTGTATCCGTTTGACTATTCTATGTTGGCTTGACCTTTCCTTTCCTGGTCGAGCTTCCTGTGCTTGTACCTAACCTGTGTGGCTCCAACGGTTAGGTAGCCCTGAGAACCCGTAGCCACGAATGTTTAATATCAATACACAAACAGTTAATGGCCTTTAATCTTCCCGCCATCATTAGACACAATTCTTGGATAGTTTAGAGGCAGATGAAATATTTTCAGAATACGAACCAGACCATGTCGCTCGTGCAAAGAAACTCTTAAGAGAGAAGAAGAAGAAGAAGAAGAAGAAGAAGAAAAAAAAGGTCATCAGCAATATCGAAAATCATATGCACCGAAAAAAAAAGCCTCCACTCTTTTGCCCCGAAGCTCTCTTCACACATATAGGTATCCCTTAAAAGAGCAAGAAAACCCGAACAAGACCGAACCTAGTTATTGTTTCTACATCAATCAATCCTAGCTCTGTGCTCCCCTTTGTCTACTTAATAATACTCACTAACTAACCAACCTAGTACGACGTCCATCCGTTAGTAAGACCAAGAAACCCAAGAAAAGGGGAGAGGAGGGGGGAAAGAGATTCCGTTGGTATAGAACCAGCATGGGTTGTCGACGTACTACAAAGAAAAAGAAGTACATCGTCATCAGATGACCAAGAAACAGAGAGGCAGATACAAGCAATGTTTTGGGGCAAGGGCTAAAAAAAACAAGAGGGAATGCTATTTTACAGACCTGACTCGGCTATTTACAGTATCCTATTAGGAATTACTCACTTACTCACTACTTACTACTAATCTGCACCCTTGAAAGGGAGCTCAGCTGGGAAAGAATTTCTCTTCGTTTGAGAGATCGTAGCTGACAGGGGGGAGGGTTTCAGTGGTCTGTCTCCAAGGGATAATTCCGACTAGTTGGCTGGCACTTGCGGTTTGAGGCCGGGGAGAGGTTTCCGTGTTACACTACGGCATCTACGGGGGGTTTGGGATTGCCGTGACTCTGTTGGGAAGGTTTCATATTGGGGGGAAAAGGGAAAGAGAAAGGGATTGGGGAGGAGTTGGAGTTGGATGTGACGGCAGATCTCACAAGTTTTTGTTGCCGGGGAACTGGGTTGGTTGGAAAGGAAAGAAGTGTTGTCCCATCTCATGCATCAACAGATATCAAGAGAAGAAAAATGTGGCAGAAAGAACAGAAACCAAAACAGGAACAAACCCTTGTATAGTAAAAGCACCGTGTAAATAATGTAAAATCCCAGAGTTATAAAAAGTAAAACGAACCATTTTTCGTCCACCAGCCCGGAAACAAAAATAAAGTAGAAAAGATGAGATATAAGAATCCAGAACCCCCAAATCTCAAATTTGATATTTTTTTTGTTTCTTTTGATTGTGATTGTTGGAAATGCCCCCTGTCATCGTCATGGCATGATAACTATATTTGCATAGCATAGCATACATAGCTTTAGTAGGGTATGGTGTATCGCATATGCGCATGCATACGCAAATGTGAATGCGAATCGCCCAATCACCACCACAGGGTTATCATCAATAGCTTTAGCACTAGCCCCTGGCCGCAACCAACAATCCTTCCCATCCGATCCATATCCATCAGAATTCGACAGGTCGAGGGCGCGCTTAGTTCTTGGACTTCTTGGGGCCCTTGGTCTTGGCGGTACCGCGGAACTTCTTGGAGCGGTTCTTGCGCTGCTTGCCTGTATTCCGGAAGAAAATCACACATCAGCCCATGCCTTGTTTCGATATCCAGAAATACCATATCCGGAAGGGAGGAAAATGCATACGCTGCTGTCTGCTGGGCTTCTCGATCTTCTCGGCAGCACCGATACGGACGAGACGGTAGTGAGGCTCGAACTTCTTCAGGGCCTCCTGGGAGTCGTAGACGAGGGCGAAGCCAGTGCTCTTGCCACCACCGTATTGCGTACGGAAGCCGAAGACGGAGACCTGGTCCTTGTTGGCCTTGTACAGGTCGGCGAGCTTGCCGCGGAGCTCATCCTTGGAGACGTTGGCGCGGTTGGGGTGGAGGACGTCACTGTAAATCATATTAGACATCATGTTCATATCATCATTGTTCTTGCAAATATTCAAAGCTCCAATCCATCACTGCCCGTCCTCCTCTTAAAAAAAGATTATAGGTGTCCCCCATAATCGATATCTCCCCAGAAAAATAACATTTCCATAAAACCCCCTCTTCATGCGCAACTTCTCACTCCAAAAAAAATTCGTCTGTCCGAAAAAAAAACAAACAGACGCTCCCATCCCAAGTCGCCCTCGGAAGCAAGATTGTGAATGGCGGGCAGGGAAAAAAAAAGAGGGAGCTTACACGACCATCTGCTTACGAGCAAGCAGGGGGTTGCGGATGAACTTGCGAGTCCGCAGGGTAACGGGAGTGTCGGCCATTATTGCGGTAGCAGCGAATATCTGCGTCGACGAGGACAGGAAGTTGGGGGGGATTGTCGAAGTCGCTGTCGTTGGCGGGCTCGAAGTGGTCGGTCGTCAATTCCCAAGTGACAATTTTTGCTTGTTGTGCATGTGGGCTCGCTAAGGGCGCACTAACCCGCCTTCGGTAGGTCTGTGCACGTGACAGCCTTATCCGCTATCAATTGATCGTCCCCTCATTTCCAATGGATTAACTATATCTTTGTTTTTTTGTATTTTTTTTTTTTCTTTTCCAAAGAAAAAAAGAAGAAAAGATGTCTCCGAATAACGAAATTCATTCACTAAAGAAGCTCACCGCGCAGTATTTTCAGCAACTCGACCTGCCGCATCTTTCTCTCCCCAACGCCGCTACCATCGTCCGTCCCGACATCCAATGCGTCATCTACGAGCATATGTTCAACGAGGCCGCACTATGGCCCCTCCCACCAGTGGGCTATCGCACGCGCGTCCTTAAAACAATTGTATCACGGATCGAAGAGGGAATCACTGATCCGGAGGAGGATGTACGTCCGATCCTAACCTCCTTGGCCTGTACGCGGAACCCATTTCTAGAAAAGACAGATGATAGTTGTTTCCAATCAAAATATATACATCCCGTTATATGTTTCTACCAATTGAGCCATCCACCCTTTATAGAATAAACCATTAACCAGTAATACATCGATAGGAACTAAATTCTGACCTCATTGAAACCTGGACAAGCCTTATCTCCCTCCCTAAACCCTCTCAAATCCAGCAAGCCCAGAAATTAACCTACATCAAATACACTGCACCCACCACTACCACTACCGCTCAAGACTCCCAAACTGTGATCACTTCGGAATCGCGTGGCCTGATCTATTCCTCCGGTACCACTGGCTTCCGCACCTGGGAAGCCTCCCTCCACCTGGGAACTTACCTCTCCACGTCCGCCGGCGCAACTCATGTAACCGGGAAACGGGTGATTGAGCTCGGCGCGGGAACCGGGTTTGTATCGATGTATGCGGCGAAGTACCTGCGGCCACAATTTGTGCTTGCGACGGATCGCGAGGGAACGCTCATCGAGAATATGACGGACAGCAAAGCAAAAAATGGTTTAGGCCGGGAGTTTGGGGTCAGTGCTTGGGAATGGGGAACGCCGTTGGGATATCCGACTGAAGATGATACCGAGGATATAGCGAGGGAGAGACTGTGTTTTGACGTTGCGCTTGGTGCGGATTTGGTACGTTACGCCTCATTCTTCAAACACATTTGTTACTCATGGTTCGACGGGGTTAATGGGAAAAGACCTATGACACAGACTTGCTTCCTTTGCTTTTCGCTACGCTCCACGACCTTTTTGATAACTACGGGGTCCAAGAATTCATTCTCTCAGCTACATTGCGGAACCAGAAGACCTTCCAGGCGTTTCTGGACGCTTGTGGTATGTGCTCCCCCCAAGATTCCTAAGAACTTTGGGGTAAGGTCATGAAACTGACTAGTATTTCGCAGACAACAACCATTTCAAGGCAGTATGCCTGCCGTTTGAGTCGCCACAGATAGGGGACCAGACTGGCTTCTTTCATGAGACCGGGATCCCAATCCGAACCTATCGAGTCACGAGGTAGACGCTTTTTTCCGCGTGAGATTTATGCTCGCGAGAAAGAACCCAGCTACGCTTTGCGAGTAGCTAAACTTATCAACAGGTCAATGATGAAGGACGGCCCCTAAGACCTCATAAAGATTCTATTATATACTGTATTGAATCTTCATACCCAAAGCACAATATAGGAAGGGGGACAACCTGTTAAGGATAACAAATTTCCACTGGGGTATCATGTAAGCAAAGAGAGGCGCCACGTATATACTCGCTAATCGATAAAACAAGGAGCGTTAAAGTCACTGGGGCTGCCCATATACGAGCATGCAGTTCATGCTTGCTGTAGCATAGAAGGGGATACATGACGCAAAAATATCAAACCATGGCATATTGGACCTTGGCGTTCGCGCCAAGGAAGCAATGCCATTTGTGCGTCACTCTGCCAATGACTCTCTCAACAAGCTCTCATCGATCGCCTCTGCGTGAATAGCAAAAGGTGCTCGGGAGGCTGGCCGAAATCCCATAATTGGACCTTTCTGGTTCACGCCAGGGTACCGAAATCGCTGGCTTGGAACCGTGTCCGCTTTGGGGGTTGGCTTTCTCTTTGCAGAGGATGAAGGTGATATCTCGGGCGGTACTTGGGACGTTGACGGGATCGGCTGTTCTTGCGGTGGCTTTGTATCACCAGCAGCCGCTGTGTGTGTATTTCCCAAATGCTCTCGCACCCATCCACCTACACGGCGGGTGAGGGAGACTTTCCGAGTAGGTGTCCCAGTAGGGTCAAAGTAGTCATTAGTTGTCGACCCTGTCTCGAATTGTCTACTAGCAGCCATTGAAGCTAGTAGCATTTGGGAAGACTGGTCAATTCTTGAAGGCTCTCTATTGGCGGTGACAGTGCTCGTGGAGAGGACTGGGTTGGCGAACCGATCGTTGCTAGAAAAGATACGGCGCGGGGCACGGGCAGACAAGGGCCTCGAGATATCCTCCATCCGCGATGGACGTCGACTAGGGGTATGAATATCCATGCCTGCAACCGAAAACAGGCTCTCATGTGAGTGTTTACGTCTTGAGCGATAAGGAGAAGCAAATATATCATCACGTGCAGGTGAAAGGGCTCGCTCAGATGTGGCATAATGCACCGAATCCTCCCGTTCCTCCGGTATGACAGACTGGAACGCATCCCCAAGACCCTTGCTGAAAATACCATCATCCAAAGGATCGACCGAACCATCCATCTCAGGAGATCGAAGACTAGCATCATAGACGCTGCTTCTTCGTCGACTCACCCTCAGTGGCGAAAAGGCTGTACTGTCGGGGCTAGTAGCTCGTGAGGAATCAAACCCACGCTCCACTCTGTCAAATATAGATGATGACCGATATCCGGACTGCGGTGAGCTTGCTAGGGACTCAGCCCCAGGTGACTGCGAGGACCAGCGCTGAGATGCTGAGGGAATCTGCACAGAAGGTTGAGACATCATCGTGGATACGGAAGAATGAGAAGACTGCGATCGGTGCGTAGGTTTGCGAGCTAATTTTGTGCCAGAAGGAGAGTGTACAGTATTCGGATGTCCCCAGGTATGTCTGCTCTTGGAACGTCGGAAGAGTGCGGGCCTCTCTTTTTTGATAGACGGCGTATGATAATGGTGGTGAATGTGCAACTCTTGCGGTGTCCGGCGTGGTTCCTTAGACTCAAGTTCCTGGCTCAATGTCGGTGCAAGTTGCGGCACTTGCCCATCGCCTTCTGTCATCGGGACCAACTGGTGCGAAATAATCTGATCCCGCAGACACTGCACTTCTTGGTTCGAACTCTCTAGCAATTCCCGCAATTCAACGATTCCCAATTGCAAATTAGCATTATCCTGTAAAATGTCCCGGACGAAGCGAGACACCACGGTTCCGCCGTGGCTCCTGCCCAAGTCGTGAGTCGCCGCGGCTCCCTTTAGCCGTCTAGCAGCGCCATCCAGCTCCCGTTCAACGGTCCGTTTTCGCTCCATACGCTGGACCGCTTCGGCATGTCGCTCGCGTTCTTCCCGTGCCTCCTTCTCAATGCGGTCGATTTGATCATGAAGATCTCTCAAAGTACTCTCCGCCTTTTTCCATCGCTGGACCGCCGACCTTGATTCATCTTCAGCGGACTCCAGGCTATCTTGTAGCTTAGACTGCTCATTCTCCATCTGAACCAATTGGGCGTCGAGGTCAGCTGCACGGGCAGCTGACACCGTCACCCTGCGAAGCTCAGCTTCGGAACTCTCTAGTCTAATTTCAAGGGACTTGGTATGAGAATCTGCTTCAGCAACGGCCTTGTTCAGAGCATCCAGCTGCTCTAACAGCCCGCGGTTCTCTTCAATGATGCGAGCATTTTCGACCTGTGCCTCACGTTTCTCACGCTCCAGGTTCTCGATACTGGTGAGGAACCGATGACGGTCCTCTTCAGCTTCGGCCATGTAGGATTCATGGCGATGGAGTAAAGCCTGTAATGCAAATGTTAGTGACGACGAGTTCGGTGAAACCAACGCTGGAGCAGCGTTATTTTGAAAGGTAGCCATGACGGACAACAACACAATGGGAGAGGATGGGAGACCTAGCGGTCGTGAGAGTCGCCATGGATGTCACGAGGTTGATAGGTCCTATCCCTCCCTTTTTTGCTTTTTTCTCAATCACTCCGGCCCAGCGTCCTTCACAGGACAATGCAGGGAGGGGTCCAAATTCCGACGAAGAACAAACAATGCGGGAAGGGGGAAATAAAAACAAACTCCGAGGCGTTGAGAGTACGGCGATCTATGTACTCTCAATGAACCCCAAGTATGCACAAGTACAAAGTATGCGAACAGACATCAAGCCAAGAAAGCAAGAACGCAAAAGCAACGGGGGCCTGGCCATAAATACGATGGGATGCATCACAGATAACGAAACGATGACGCAGAGGCCTGATTTCGACCCAAAGCGCCGACAAAGGAACGTACCTGACCCAAACGAGCAGCCGTAGCGAGATCCTTCTCCAACCCCTCTAGGGCCACATTATTGTGCTGCAGGAATGCACAGTCATTATGGCCACAGCAGCAGCGCAGAACCGTGGGAGTGGATGAAGAGTGGGTAGGAATGCATGGAAGCTGACTAGCAGGAACCGGGCTATGCGGACGGGATTCCATGGCTGGGATTAGAATGCGACTTTGCCCAGGACTGAGAGTGAGTTGGCACCCCTTGGAGTGGCTAGCTAGAGCGGAGGCGCCAAATCATCGAGCTGAACTGTCGATTCTCAGTGGATCTGAGGGGTCAATGAGGGGTGGAAATGCGATCAGTACATCTCCACCATCAAACTCAGATGAAAAGCCATGTAAAAGAAACCCTCCGATGGCTATTGTTAATGGATCGCAGCTGACAGCCGTAAAGCTATGGTAACCAGTTCATGGACAGAGCGAGGGAAGTACTAGTCGAAAGGGAGAAAAGAAGGCGGAGAACAAGGCTGATCAGAGCGCTGATTGGTTTTAATGAGAGTTACAGTCACCCACGGTTCTTTACCCGCCATTTTTCCCGAGTTACGCAGCTGACGGCAGGTATCGCTCGCCTTCTTTACAGTACCGTTACTAATAGAAGGCCTTGCTTGGCAGGCACTCCGGAGTACTATGAAAATAGGACTCGCAACGGGAGTCTGCTATGAAAGGAACTTGATGAAACGTATGGATGTAAGGGAAAAAAAATACAAAAAGGAAAAAAAAAAATTGAAAAATGAAAAAAGAGCCACTAATCGCTTCACAGTTGTCATGAAACCACGCCACTTAATTCTGACCTACATAAGCATGCTCACAGGCCAACTTGGTGGCAGGCGATGCCGCGATGGACCCGACTAGACCAACTTAGTAGCAAGCTTGCCTAGATCGTCACTGATGTGCAGCCAGAAAGTGGAGTGATACTTGTAGAAATCGGAAGACGAGATATCATAATCCACCATTCGTGGTAATTCGGTTGGATCATCATTCGTATGCGCCTCCACGCACATGTGCGCGCTCTGGTGAAAGAAGAGAAAATTTTCCAAAAAAAAAAAAAAAAAACTCTATCGACTGAATTTGGAATTGAATTGGCAAATTATTACCAGCCATAGCTACTTACTGTAGTATGTACCTGTAGCGACATACTTAATCTAGGTCCGTGTATGCGAACACAGTAAACTCAAAAGTATCTCGGGACGACGATCGGGTCAACCTGACCGGGAAAATCAGAAAAGAAAGAGGAGTTGGGCAGGGCCACCAATCGACAATAAGGGAAAGTAGGAAAAGAGGGTTTAAAACAAAATATGGAAAAGAAAAAAAGGCTACCAGTCTTCATGTGCCACGTTCACAATATAATCAAGCAATCAGCCCCAAAAATGCTGAAGGATTCAAAGCAGAAAATCATTTCGCACATTAATAAACGCCCCAGCGCCGCCTTCTTCACTGATTTCATTGACCAGCACTTCTGTCTGCTGGTATAGCCGCTCCAGAGCAGCCGATGATGATTTGCCAAGTGAAACTACACGTAGGTTAGCCCGGGATCCACTTCGCATGAACAACAAATGATCGGAGGGAAGTACCTAAAATCGCCGAATTCAACTCCTCTGCAACAGCGATGCGACCTGCAGGGTCCAGATAATGCCCGTGGACCGACTGCTTCGGATCAGGATACGCCACTAGTGAGAAAATGTCGTCTAGCATTTTCTTGTTCCCTCCGCGCTCGTCATTCAAATAATCCAGGCGCAGTTGCTGTCCATACTGGACTGCTTCGGTGAGAAGCTCGTTGAACTTCGCAGCGTTTTCAGGTTCTTCCGTATCCATTCCATCAGCGTTCCAGCCGTCACCGTGGTGCATATGTTCGTCAAGCTCCATATCCTCGTCAAAAACGGCGCTACTGTCAGAAATACCATTAGATGGCTTCTCTCCCTTCGATGCAGCCCAAGATGGTTCGTTGCATCGCCGCATCATTTCCAAAAATTTGCGGCATCGTAATTTGAAGTGAATATGAGGGAAGCTCTCCAGAACATTGGCGTAATAAGCATTGGTGTACTTCAGTGCCTTGTCAATATCGCCGTCCAGTATTGCTGCTCGGATTTCTGCGTAGAGTTAGCACAAAGTTGTCTAGAAGGTCAAGAAGACCGCACTTTGCCGGTTGATCGCTTCAACGTCTTCTTCTACTTCATACTTCTTCAGTGGCTCCGCATGCCCGTTTTGCAGCGCCGCCGACTCTGCAGCGACCTCTTCTGCAAAGGCCCGAGCCGTTTCAACATATCCGTCATGAGCTAGGAACTGTGCAACCAGTTCTTGGAGCAAGGCAGACTCATCTAAGGGTGGTTGTAGATTAGTGGTGCTAGTAGCCTGAATCTCCGAGTGGATGGCAAATTTCTCTTTCTGTATATGATCAGTTAAGTCCATGCTGTCAAAAAGATGCACGCAACACACCTTAACCATGCCATCAATGTCGAACACGAACGGAAGTTGGCCAAAGTTCGCCGTTAAATGCACCGGGGGCTGCTTTTTCATCCCTACTGAGGGGTAGACCTTCAGGTTCCGCAACTCCCGAAAGGCATTACCTAGCAGTTGTTAGTTTTCTATATTAAGGGGGTTTCTTTCCTTCCTGCCGCAAGATCATTACCTAGAAATACGCCATTTTTGGTGAAAAATGCACAGCCTGTCGAAAAGTTGACACCGCAGCCCACTGTATCGTTCACACCAAAGGTAGGACCGTATTGTCGTCCTTGTCCTTGACTTTCACCGAAAAATGACTTGCCATCATCACCATGGTACGCCCAGGATTCTTGTTCCCACCCCGGGAGACGCTCAACCGATGCTTTATTACTGGAGAACCCGATCCCGATCATTCTATTACAGTCAGTATTCTCCCATAAAAGAAAGAAGATAAGGGCGGAGAAATGGAAGGGTAAAAAAACAAAACAAAACGAAGGCAATCATCTGCTCCTGGAAATGATGAGAACATACCCTTCCTTAGGTTTGGATAGAATCGTAATTTCGAAATAGTAGATTCCGCACTGCGGCGGCATCGGGCTATCCGCACGGACGGCAGCAGCTTCATGGTCATGTTTATTGACCGGACCAGTATACCGGACCTCCAAACCCCCACTTGTCAGTTCCAGGCCCGAATATTTGTCTCCATCGTTCCATCGTGAAGGGAGCGGCATAACATGATCGTCCTCGCCAGGGGGTTCCCTCTCGATGATATCATAGGTCATCCCTCGATGGGACGGTGCTATACGCGGCAAGCTCGCCTGACTGGAGGAGGTAGAAATGGGATTCGACGTTGATGAAGAATAAAGGGCATCCCGTTGGGACGCCACTTTGGCTCGGCGGGCTGCATCGAGGCGGGAGATGTACCTGGAGTTGCGCAGGTACGACGGTGTAAATGAAGACGACGCAGCGTCGGAGAAACTGCCGGGATTTTGGGGGAAAGGCTCAGGACGGGCGAAGCTAGCGTATTTCCGGGAATACGGAGGAAGTGTATCGCCAGACGACATCCTCCATGGGGAGTTCATCTGCATGTCTGCATCCAGGTCTGCGGATGGCCTCAGATGGCGGCCGTCGGGATGAAATGGTGGGGGATAAGAAGTGGAGTTCGAAGTAAGCAGTTGCGAGAACGGACCAGTGTTACTTGGTGGCGAGAGTGCAGTCCCAGACAGGACGGAAGCGTAGGATGAACGACGTGGGATGGTAGAGATGCTTGGGCCGGAAAGTGTGGTAGTTACAGGAGCTCCTCGAGCTCCACCGGACGGGTGAAATGGTGCATCGGTCATGTTGGAGTCGTTCGTTGGATGGAGCCAAAGCCAACGGCGGGCGGGTACTTAGTGATGAGCGGGGAGGGACAATCCTGACATACACACCACCCTCACGCGAGCGGCTCTCGAAACTCGAATGACTGTGGCGATGGTGAAATGCGTAGCATTTGTCCACGCTTATAGATAACTTGCTCCGTTGGTAATTTTCTTTTGCTCCTTTGTCTGTGTTCTTTGGGGCGGTGGTCTCTGGGTCATAGGGCACTTGGGTTTCCGTAAACGGCAGTGGAGCACAACAACAACCAGTAGTACGTATTCACAGTTGACTCTATCACAGTAGTTCAAAACAACCTCTCTGCGGGTTCAGAAATTCGAGAAAAGTAGTGAGATCACCCAGTCTAGGAAAGACTGTGGAGGGGAGGGGGGTTCGCAGTTACAAGGAAAAGACCAGAGAATGGGGATTCAAGAAACGTCTTGTGTGACGGGAAAAGGGAGGAGGGATAACAATGCCTCAGGAAGTTGTCTGATTCCGTACTACAAGAGAAAGAGTCACGGGGCCACGGGCTTCAGTCTATTCGTTTACTAAGGGAAAAAAAAAAAAAAAGAAAAGGAACATGATGGCATGACAGGAATGTGGCTGCGGGGGGGGAAGCACGGGCGCCCAAAGGGGAAGGGCAAAGAAAAAGGGAATCATGGGTAGTAAGTACGTCTACCTCCGTGATGTAGGTATTAGTCCGTTATTAGGTACTGTCACTGCGCTTCTGACCAGGGGGGAGATGAGGGGAACCTTCTAGTACTAAGTACTACTACTACCACCTTTCATTTAACCAGCTGCCTAGGTACTAGGTACCTACCTACTAGTATGGTTCTACTAAATTGGGTCTAGGAGTAGCAGCGCACGAGCATATCCTCCTTCGACTAGTGTTCTATATCCATGCAACAGAACTCTTCTGACGGTGTCCGCATATACCGGCATGTTCAGCATGATTTGCGGAGAGCTCCCCCCCCCCCCCCCCTCTCTCTCTTGATATGCATCCATCACCAGGCTTATGCTAAGTAGCAGCTGATCACTCCTGAGTAGGCCCTGCAATTACCGGCCACCCAAGACGGCTAGGGTTTCGATGCTACATCAAACACGGAAAACTCTCGACTATCCGACATATTTACCCCCATAGGGAGCTAAAAACAGAGACCATTTGAACTCTAGAAGTAGTCGATTGCAGTAAACGTGGAGATAAACTCTCGTTCAATCAAGAGAATCGCTTTATATCGTAAATCCCTTGCCTGCCCTGCTGATACTTCGACTCCGAGTGGAAACCCCCGGTTGCATCTGTAAATCTATTCTCGATGCTTTTCTGCATACAATAACCATCTCCCACACGACATTGATAGAGGGGTTAGATCAGATCTTGCGTAAAATCCCAAATCCAGCAATCATAATAGTACAAACAATAAGCTATAGAATGACAAAGACAATCAAAAGGCTGTTGAGCGTGCACACTCAGGTGAGCAAAGTCGGGAATAGGTAGAATGTCTTTGCCAGTGGCGAGAAATGACAATGAACAAACGGGGGAGCCCAGTATGTGAGCGAAAGATAGAAATGCCCAAACGCCAATCCAGACCATTCAACGGTTAAACATGAAACCACGCTCCAGAAACCATGGAAACTAAAAAAAAAGGTAGGCTGAAAATATTGTACACGAATGTTGATAGTCGAATAAAATCATGGGGGTTGAACCTATGCGGCCATAGCAATAGCAGGCGAAGATGCCTCTGCGATATTTGGAGGGACAGGAGTTAGGTCACCATCACCAGAGTTGCTCTTCTCGCTAGGAACCCCGCTGGCGCTTTGGTTCGCCTTGCTATCGCTATCACCGGTCTCTAGGACAGACTCCTTGATCTCGTTATTATCGTCCGTTTTTTGAGGTCGAGGAGTTCGCCAGGTTGGTAGCTGCCACTGGATGCCTGTGAAGCTCTTCAGTTGTAAAGACTTGCGTTCCCATTTGCGGCATGGAGTTCCCGAACGATCAAGGGCGCGGAGGCCGGCATTAATGGCACCCGTGTTGGCTTTGGGCCCTAGCCTATGGGATGTCGCGATTTTGACGGGTTCGGAGGTACCGTCGTCACTGTTCATGGTCAAGTTAGCATGTGCCGTTCGCAGTGCTAGCTAGGGAGACAGCAAAAAAAAACACATACAGTCTAGGCTTCTTCTTGGGACCAGGCTTTCCTCGCGGCTTAGGGGTTGTCTCGCTTATCTGGTTCAGACCTCGTTTGACTCCAGGCTTGGGTCCAGGTACACCTTTACGACGAGGGGTGTCGGCAGCCGAGGTACCCGCGGCCGGTGTAGATGCAGCATCCGATGCATTGTCCGACGGAAGGATAGGTGCTTCAACGAAAGATGAAGCCGGAGAGGAGGGTTCCTTCTCCTTGATGGGGGACTCGGCCCTAGACTCGTCGTCCTTGACGTTGCTCTTCTTCCGCTCCTTGGCCTCCGGGGGAGGAGGACTGGCGAAGCGACTTAACAAGTCCGGGGAGAGCTTGAGGACGACGACCCCTTTCGAAGAGGGCCCAGACCGACTGGAGCGACCGTTGGTGGCAGTAGCAGCGGGCATTTCAGTTCAATGGGTAACCTGTCGATGTGGATTTTAAGAGGGGAGGATAGAAGAAATGACAGTTAGCCCCAACGGGTGAGAAGGGGAAGTAAAGGCCGTTTGAGACGCGGAGTGGCAGTGTTGGTGGAAGGCAGAAAGTTGTATATTATTTAAATGGCGATTGTGACGTGGGTGACGGACGAGTTGGTTGGCTGGAGAAGTGGTTCCAGACGTCAAACGCGGCGGCGCGACTTGGTCAGGGTGAGGCAAAAGTTTGACAGGGCTGATGGAGACAAGAGAAGCGAAGCACGAGTGACATAGTCTGGTTGGATAGTGACGATGATGAATCGGGATGGTTGAGGATAGGAGAAGAGGAAGAGAGGGAGAGGGGCGGAGGGAAAGAAAAAGGACGGGGGATGGAAGAAAGGGATGGGGATGCGCCGTGTGGTAGTTTCATTGTTGGTGTGTGTTCATCTCGTCTACTAAGAAGGGAACAGCCAGACTTTCACACGCTCTCTCTGTTCTGTGCGGTCAGTCCAGTGACTGTCCAGGAGACGAGAAGCTGAACCTTCTGCGGACCGAATCACCCTAAGGAAATTTACCACGCTCGCGTCTCGTACCGTTTCTTACGCGTGGCTTCCGTGGGCCGGGTTCAGGAAACGTCATCGGTCGGGGGTTTCTGACTGTACAGGACATTCAATTCAATTCATTCTATACTACTTCCCCTACTAACTCAACCTACACCAGTACATCTGAAGTATCAATGATACGAACCTATTAATATTTCATAGGATTTCATGCTTGCTTTAGTTATTTTTTTTTTAGTTTTTAATTTCGTACCCTTGCTGATGGATTTGCAATGTTGATTGAATTTCATAAGCGCCCTTCCTTCCTGTTAGTTACTATCTATGAGCAATAAATAGTCTCATTCCCTAGACAGAGAGGGAAGTGGACTCCCTCCCCATGCTCCATGCCCAGCCGAGTTAAATTAAGTCGTTCCATTCATGCAAAAATCCGAGAAAGAATTGACAGTAATCCATGCATCTCCATCCGTCCATCCTCAAAAGGATGAACCAACTAGAAATTCCAGGAGAATACCAAGGAGGGGAGAAAAAAAAAGAACTAAGGAAAAGTGAAGAAACCAAAATGGTTCCTAGGAAGACCAGTATCGATCTTACAAGTTACACCTTTTTTTTGGTTTTTTTTAATTTCTTCTCTTCCCATCGATCGAGTTATGGATCACCAGTCCCGCTTATTACATGAGGTAGTTTTTTTTTTTTTTTTTGCACGAACTTCCACCGCTTCCGTCCGGGTTTATTTCGCAAGTTCGGAGTACGGGTATTCAATTTCTAGTAAACGGGGTAATTACCGATCCAAAAGATAGAAAGAGTTGGAAAGAAAAGAAGAATTGGAGACTCGTCCTGGGGCATGAGCCGAAATGGCTTTTCGGTCCTGGATGGAACCATCATCATACATATGCTTTCACCAGGGACACAGACAAACGTCTATATACGTACTCAACATCACACCCAGTATCTTGACTGTTACCTAGATTATAACAGCAACTCTGGACTCTTTGTACCTACCCATGATATCAGCACACAGAGAAGTGTTTATGGCAGTTATTGTCAGATGATGGACCACCATGACTGGGGGCACATCTGATGCTGCCTATTCAGGTAACTAAAACGACTACCTCCGTGACTAGTACAAAGCAAAAAAGGTCAACCCAGCCGCTCGCAGTAAGTCTTGACTGTTGAACCAAGAAATTCCTCCCGACCGGTTCGCCACAAACGGAACAACAAATCAATCAATCAATCAATCACAGAATAGTGAATTACTAAAATCAGAAAACCGCGCAACGGCCGGGAAGACGGCCTTAAGGTCCGGGTTATCCGTTCCCATTGACAATCCCCCCCTACCGCCCAGTGTTATTCGGTCGAGTCATGCACTCGAACGAGATAGGAACTTAAGGGCTCAATATTAATCCGAATCTAGTGAACTGGTAAGCTAAGGCAAAATTATCTCATTTTTCAATAGCACCTCAAATCTTACGATGTATAGCATCGATTACCATATCGATGCGCAGCTACAACGAGAATATATCAATCTCTATAGCATTAGCAGTTCATGGCCGATAATGAGTGTATCAGGTATAACACTACCGAATCACTTGAAAACCATATACAATTAAAACCTCTCATCCCCAGCTCTATCTAACGCTAATCGGCCTTCTTTTCCTGCCTTTTCCGTTCAATCACCTCCCCCACAGCTTGCTGCACCCCCGAACTAGCCCGTACACTGCTCAAGACTAATCCTTCCTTCATGCCCTTGCGCAATGTGGCAACGCTCTCCCGGTCGCCTTTGAATGGCGCAAATCCCAGCTGTAGTAGCCGTGTCGACTCGCCATCGGCGGCCCGGGAGAGCTGAGCTAGTTGCGCGAGGCGCTGCATGGTCTGCGGGTGGATACGCTCACCCGCTGCGGAAGATGACCCTTTGCTGACCTCTGGCGGTGTCACCTGCGAAATAAAGATATGCAGCATTACGGACGCACGTTGTGCAAGGGTCAAGATCTGAAATGGTAGGAGATAGAAACTCGGCGTCTTCGTAGAAATCCCCAGCAATTTTTGTAGCTCCACGGGGATATAGGATGCAGGAAAGAATAACGCTCTTGGCTGTGTGATCAAAGCTAGTTCAAGTGTGATCAAGGCAGCAAAAGTAAAAAAGCGCCACTGTGCACGTTAGGAGGAGACCAACAGAAACCAAGGGTGATCACTCACATAACGACCCCAATTGGACCACCAGGTAAAGTTCAAAATGATAATGGTCACGAACCCTCCCACATACTGGGGTATCGACCGTTGCAGCCCTGTGAACAGAAAGTCTTGCACGGTCTTAACATTACTCCAGCCAAGAATTTCGGGGCCAAATCTATCATAGGCAAACCGCTTCGCAGGATCCAGTAAGGTATCTTGCGCCAGCTTCAAATATACAAAGTAGTCATCGGAAGGAATACCATCTCCTTGGTTGATCTTGTCTGGATGATGCTGCGCAGCAAGGCGCCGGAATCGCGATTTGATGGTTCTATCATCGGACAGTGGAGAAACCCCAAGGGCTTTGTAGAAATCGCCGGCTGCTTGGACCCGGTGAAATGTCTCATAGAGCGTATAAAGGAGATAGCTTGTCACGACCAGAATAAAGATGCGACGGCGATGTCGGGCATAGCGTGGAGAGGGAGGTTGGGGTCGCGGTTCGCCCGCGCGGATAGTAATTCCATAGTAAATATTCTGAACAATGGAAGTCGCATACTATATCCCACATTGTCAGTAAGGGCCATAACGGAGCTCGACGTGAACCTGGAGAGAAGGAAAGGCAAAGATGACACTCACATTTGGCAGAAATGCCCAACCAGCAAACGATAAAAGAGAAGCCATGAAGATATAATAGTCCCGTGCTTGTAGGCAGCACGGGAAATCAAACTATTTTTATTTTATACAAAAGTTAGCGCCATGAATCACTATCGCATGTTGTCTTCTTCGATGGAGTTGCGACTTGGCGCCTGCCCTGAAACTTACCGCCCTATGCACCGCCTTCCTTTTCCCCACATGAGCAAAGAAGGAAAAGAGAAAAAAAAAAAAGTTCTCGACATCTGAAAATCCATCGGATATCAATTCTCAAGAATACTCCACTGGCGCACCCATTGCGCCACTATCGAACACAATGGCCGTCGATGCGATGGAAATTGATTCGGACCAGGTCCTGGCCGCCGCACCATCCCCAGATAAAGAGCGCAAACGCAAGCATAAGCACAAGGACGTATCGTCTTCATCGCCATCAAAGAAGAAGCGCAAGCACGAATCGAGCCAATTCACTGACGAAACTGCCGCTCACGACGGTGAAAAGAAGAAAAAGAGCAAGAAATCCAAGGATAAAGCAAACAGCAAACAGGCTGGCACAGGAAAAGCAGCAATTCCAGACTCGCCTTATGTTCTGACCACCGCAACGCTCTATCTTCCTCTGTCGCCTATCTCCATTTCCCCCACTCATGCTAAAGCCTCCCTCCTGGCGGAACATCTATCTCCTCTCCTCCTTACTTATTATGCTCCCCTTCAAGGAATCGTCCTGGCCTACTCCGATGCCTCGATATCGAGTACGCCACCTGCCTCATCCACGTCCTCTGATCCCGCGGATCCCAATCCCAAGCCATTGACTCTCGCAAAGACAGCCGGCGAATACGGCGTGCTGTACGTTTATCTGACTGCGACGTTCCTGGTTTTCCGGCCACAAAGGGGTCAGATTCTCGAAGGATGGGTCAACGTCCAGTCCGAAGGCTTCCTGGGCGCCGTGGTGCTCAACCTCTTCTCCGTCGGCATTGAGCGCAAGAGACTCCCCTCGAACTGGAAATGGGTTCCACCAGGCGATGAAGGTAGCGTCAATGGAGACCAGCAAAAGACTGCCACCGCATCCGAAGATGACGAATCCGAACCGGCTGCCTCCTTCGATCAAGAAAAAGAGCACTTCAACCCCGTCTCCCTGGCAAACCCTGTCTCCGATACTCTCAATGAAGAAGCCAATGCTGAGGACGACGAATCTGCCGCAGAGGGTTACTTCCAGTCTGTATCTGGTCACCGTGTACGCGGCACTGTTCGTTTCCGGGTCGTCGATGTCGACGTCATCCCCGGCTCGGAGCGCGATCGCAATTTCCTGAGTATCGAGGGCACAATGCTCTCCCCAGAGGAGGAAGCCAGATTGCTTGAAGATGAGCGTAATGGTATCCTGACCACATCTGCCACCCCACGCAGGGGCCTCAGCCAAGAACCCCAGGTTTCTATGTCTGGCGCACTAGCAGCGCCATCGGTGGCTGTTATCCCAGAACCTGAATCCCCCAGTAAGAAAGCCAAGGAGCCGAAGGCCGAAAAGGAGAAGAAATCCAAATCTTCCAAGTCCAAGAAAGAAAAGAAGGAGAAATGATATATGATTCGAGTTTTTACTTTGAGCTTACTACGTCTCGATTAAATCCAATCATGTTTGTGTATAGAAGTTAGCATTCCATGTTCTATATTTTTATTATTATCACGTTGGGCGTTTAGAGGGAGAAATCAAAACTTATTCTGGAATTATATATATATGCGACCCATTTCCGAAGATATATCGGTTTTCTATATAAAGCTGGACCAATCGATAGCGTTGGCTTTTGGGGTCTCAACTAACAAGATCATCCATGAAAAACGAACAATCAATAAACTATGCTCCTGGAGCAAGGCTATGATAATTACACCTTTACAGTCTCCGGCAAGCCTACTTTTAAGACGTCCACATTACCCTCAATCTGCGACTTAGACGGCATGTTCTCCCGGCGCATCAACTCCGCACACTTCACCATAATGGGATCCATACCCATTGTCGCAACGGCGACCACTGTATCGCCCTTGCAGTAATACGCGGCGAATTTGGCGTTCTCGGGCTCGCCCTTCAACACAACGCTGTCCCAGCCGTTGGGCGTGTTACCACAATACCGCAACTGAGCGCCCACGGCAGACCAGAAGATTGGGATAAAGGCCTTTGGCTTCAGGGACTGTAGCGATGAAGCCGAATTTGCGAGGCTATGAACAATAGCGCGGGCGACGCCGCGGCCAGCGTTTTGCGCAACGTTCCAGTGTTCGATGCGAGTGAAAGTGCCCTTTGGATCCGTACCGGGGCCATGATAAGGATATGTGGCAATGTCACCGATTGCAAAGACATGGTTGTCTAGACCAGGGATAGCGAAATGCCTGTCAGTTCTGATTGAACCGTCCTTCTCTAAAGCAATGGCTTGATTGTTCTTAAGGAAGTCAGTTGCTGGACGCACGCCGACACCCAGGATAACCAGGTCGGCCTCCAGAACGGTGCCATCGTTGAGATGAACTGCCCCGACCTTGCTGGAGTCTGAGCTGGAAGAGGTGGCTTTCGAAACACCGGCCTGCAGCTTGAATTTGACACCTGCCTTCTCCAGATTGCCTTGGATGATTCGGCCGACCTCCTCACCCAAGACGCGCTCCATGGGGGCCTTTTCTTGGCCGACAATGGTGACAGTGTTCTCTTTGGAGAGTGCGTTGCCCACTTCCATACCAATGAATGAGCTACCGATGATGACGATCTTCTTGTTCTTCTCGCCTACCGCCTTGAGGATGGACTGTACATCGGCGACAGTGCGCAGGAGGAAGATGTTGCCCAGCTCATTGAAGCCTTCCACGGGGAGAGTGCGCGGCACACCTCCAGTGGCAAATACCAGCTTCGTGTAGGGGTATGTCTTGCCTGACTTAGTGACTACAGCTTTCTTGTTGAAGTCCACCGACGTCACTTCATCAGTGACGGTCTCAACAGAGATGCTCTCGTACCACTCACGAGGGCGCCACTCGATCTTCGAAGGGTCTGAGATCAGAGCCTTGGATAGCTTGGTTCGGTCAATAGGCAGATAGGGCTCTCGGGAAATGATGGTGATGGCCCCCTTGTATTTCAACTCGCGAATGGCCTCGACAACACCAAAAGCACCACTCCCACTGCTGACTATTAGATCTACTACCCTGAATGATATATGGGTTGCGAGATCTTACCCTCCCACAACAACCAACTTCTCTGGAGTGGAAGCACTGCACCGGACAACCGGGTCTCTTTGGCCGGCCTTGATGGCCGACTCCTCTCCCTTGATATAAACTGCACCATTCTTCTCAAATACTTCGAACTTATGCAACGCTTTGGGAGCAGGTGCATCCTCAACATCACCAGTACCGATATTAAAGCAGGCTACGGAGGACAATCAGCGCCCAGGATCCACCCCCGCCGAAGCAAAGCAGTGACAGACTTACCTCCATGCCACGGGCAAGTAATCCTCCCGTCTGGGGCAACAACCCCAAGCTTCAACGGAGCTCCGTAGTGGGTACATTTAGGACTCATGGCATGAAATTGACCCTCATAGTTCACCACCAGGACCTTTCCGCCCTCTATGCCCTCCACATCGGACTCGACCTTGTCCATCTCCTTGATGTCCGCGAGGGACAAGATGTCCTTGAGTTTGTACTCTTGTGTCATGTTCGCTGACGTGTGAGAGAAATTACAGGAGTGTGTAGGAGAAAATGGCCGACTACCAATGGAAGCTTTCCTAGTAGGTAGGATGAGATGTCGAGACAGCACTGAGGTAGATTGAGCGGAAGGGGAAGAGGACAACAAAAATCTAGCGGATGTGTAGCGGCGTGCGTGGGTTAAGGGGAGTGAAATGGGGTGAGCGCAGCACGAGCACGAACAGAAGGCAGCGGAATTGCGACAACCACACCGGCAACGAGGGGTAGTCCGAGATGATGAAGAGGGATAGGAATTAGAATACGAAGAAGCAATGGGGGTATGACGAGAAGAGGACAGCGAGCAGAAAGCAGATGACAAGGAGCTGTTGCGTACCCCGCGAGAGAGGGGTACGTGCATTAGGATCAATGATTATTTAATAGGTGGTAGTGGTCAGTTAACCAGCTAGCTAGTTGGTTAGTAGTGTTCTGGATGGGAGGGATTGTTCCACCGGGGGAATTGGATGGATTCCGCCTGATAACAAGGCACACAAGCAGCGAGACAGAGAGAGGGACAGAGAGAGGAAGGAATTAATCCTGAATCAATCTCTGTTGGTCATGATGAATTAATGGTTCTCTCTTCATTTCGGTTCATATACAAACTGACTAACAAATGAAACTCGTGCCGCCAGGGACCATGACGTAACCGGGCCAGCCAATCAGCTGCCCGGCTTTGTCAGACGTCATCAACGTCATCCCGTAAACGGGGTAAAATATACAGGATATCTTGTAGATATCGAATAATGTACTATCCCGACCATAAACCCACCGCATGCATTCTCCCTTACAATTCCGTCCGTCGATTTTCCCCCCGCCGGGGTGAAGGGCTGATGCTGACCTCTTTTAGAGCCTGTACTTTGGTCCTCACGGACGACAACCTGGTGGATCGACGAGTGCCGGGTAGATTCTTCTGCGTCTGTCCTCGAGGAAGCCGGCGGGCCCGAGAAAAATCCTGGTCACTGCCTCCGGGAGGCCCTGAGGGGCTAGATTGCGTCAAGTCGATTATGTTGTGGGACGCCGAGGAATCTTGCGTGCTAGAGACCTTTTGTTTGCCTAGTAGAGTGTTCCCCATGGCACTACTGACCAATGAATCCTCCTGCGGCAGGTAGGACTTCTTCGTCTTTGCCCTCGCTGACCGGCGCGGAGAAGGCGAAGAAGGAAATTCCACTGCAGATACGTAGTCCATTGTCGTGTCTCCTTCCTTCATGCTGTGTCTCTGCGTTTTTTGAGAACTACGTCGACGACGGGTTTCGCGGGCTTTGTCGATTTTGTAGAACGGATTGGGAACAACGGAATCAGTCGACGACCGAGAGACCAGCCTTTCCGGGGGTTGATTCACTTCCTTTTTGATTGGAGGGGAGTTATTGGTTTCTTGGTTGCCATCGAACAACTGGTCCATCAGGCGACCAAACGAAACTGCACTTCTTGGGGTGCTAAGCATTTGCAGATCATCATCCGATGGCGGCAATGATGAAATGTTGTCAGGGAAAATTGGAGTTGGAGAAGAATGGGATCTATATGGAATATCTTTGCCCGGAAGAGAATGAGAGTTAGGGCGACTACTACTAGAATCATTCGCGTCCCGATCTGTAGCTGGTGATATGTCATGGAACAAGCTAGCCTTCAGCGCTTGCCCAGACGTTGGGCTCGAAGACTGGAACCCATCAAACGTCGGTGACCTGATCACAGGACTGGCATCTCTTGCAGAAGCATGTATATCATCAGTTGTACTGCTTATCGGTACTTCAGGATCTACTCCGTTAAGCCGCTTGCTGGATTCGTCGGTTGCTTGTTCGCCGTTTGCAGACTCGCCGGACGTCTCAGGTTGATTCGTAGCCGAGCCAGTGTTTAGTGGAAATACCTTTGGGGAGCTTGGTCGGGTGAGCGCGTGATCGCGAGGCATCTCGAAAGTAAAAGGAGATTAATGTACTGACTTGCTGGCCTGCTTAGTCTTTTCAAGTTCTGCAGGCCGAAGAAGCTTCGGGTCAATAAGATCGGCAAAAGACAGCTCTCTGAAGCCGTCGTCTTCACCTTCATCTTCATAGCCCGGCATTTCAAATCCACTGTACTGAGGTCCATCTTCCTCAAGTTCTATTTCTTTGGCCTGTCTGCGATCTCGCTTCGCAAGCCGGAGATTGAGGATCTTATCATCGTACACATCATGTATCTCCGCAACTCGAAAATCGGTCACGGTGGGTTGCCAGTTTGTGGCCTTAGACACATCCAACTGTTTGAAGGCTAGTACGCATCCACTTTTCAAGTCGCCTTCAACAAGGTCGCGAAGAGAGCCTGGGTCATTTGGAACCAAAGGCAAATCATCTGATTCTTGCTCGGTGGTCGGCATAGATTCGTGATTGTATACCTTGCTGGGCAACTGCTCCGCATCATTATAGTCAAGGTGCATGTCTCCATCGACAAAACTATCTTCCCAACCTCCATAACCATCTTCTTCGCCATCGTAGACTTGGAGTTGTTGGCGCCTTTTCCTCTTCTTTCCTAAGCCCTTGCGTTGTCTTATGAGGTTACTAGCTTCGTAATCCCAACGCTGCTCAAAAGGGAAAGGAGGGGCCGTCAACTGAATATCATCATAAACGCACTCAGTAGCTTGAATTATGAGCTTATTTCCCCAGTTCTCATCCACATCACTCTCAGGGGCACCGCTAGCCTCATCAGACACTTTCTTCTGAGGAACAAAATTGTTCGCCTTCCCTGCGAGCTTCTTCCGAGTAGCTTCCTCGTCTTCTTTCGTCCGCGGCGTTCTGACGCCAAGGGAACCGAAAAGTAGCCTTCTGGAGCTTGCAACATCTAGGGTACGTCGTTTTGGCTCTGGACCGATTTCGCTGGCCTCCTCTACAGAAGTATCGGGCTTATTTGAGAGTTCTTTAGGCTGCTCCTGTTTGCTTTCCTCCGCTGGCTTTGGAGGGGGAAGTGTACCGTTGGCGATGTTGATGCCCCCTGATTCAATATCACGGAGCAACTTTTGCCGTCTTTCCTCGAATTCCTTCATCTCGAGGCCCTTATTAGAACCTGAGCTTTCAGGCACAAAGCGCCGACCTTCGTTTTTATCCTCCCAGTCTCGTAGAGCAGCAAAATCTGCCTCCGCGGGCAACGCGCCAAGCTCCTTCAACTTTGACAGTCTTCGTCGCATTTTATTGCGCTGATTGCTTTTCTTTGTCTTTATGGAGCCATAGCCAGGTGGATTGGCTAAGAGTGGGGCAGTTGCTATCTCTTCATCCTCCGATTCTGAAGTGGAACTTTCTGAATCAGAGGAAGAATCATCACTCGAGTCGGAGGAAGATTCGTCGGAAGAACTCGAGTTCCTATCAGAATCTGTGTCACTGGAGTCACTCATAGAAGAGCTGCTGGTACCATCGCTGGATTCGGAGCTTGAATCTGACGCTGACGGGGCGTTGACTATGGGAGATTCTTGAGAAGGGAGCATCGGCGATGCCTCCTTTTGCCGACTAAACCTAACCACTTTTGAATCCCTTCGGGCGGACCCTACTTCGGAGGAGGCCTGAATGACATGCGCAACTGAACCTTTAGTTGGTGCTGTATGAGAGGAGCTCGGCCTTGAGCGCAATGCATAGCCTCCGCGGTCAACTTCATGATGTTCATCACCCGTCGGTTCAGTTTCTGGCATGGCCGAGATATCCAGATCCTCTTTTAGGTCTTTCAACTCATCTTCTAAGTCTCTAGCATCGAGATCGGATGCGCCTGCATCACTCTCTGACGTTTCGGCGTCCTCGGTGTTATCGACGTGATGGCGAATAACGGTATCGTTGCCAGCATCCTCATGGCTCTCATGGTAGTCCTCATATTCATCCTCATTCTCATCTTCATCGTACTCCACATTTCCATCTACGACACCGGTTTCAGTCTCATCAACACCCCTAAGAGCAGAAAGTTCTTTGAAAGAGCGGATTCGCGGAAGAGCCCACTCCGTATCCTCCTCGTCATACCCGACTATATTGTCTTGTGTCGCGAATGTAGTACGCCTTCTCTTCCGTGGAGGGATCGTGATGGCAGGTCTTGAAGAGGCCGGCCTTTTCAGGAAAGGCTTTCCGAAGGGTACACCGTCTATGAGGTGTTTGCCATCCGTCGAGATTTGATGCCGTCCGGTTAGTCGCCTAGCCCGTAAATCTGATATTTGTAGCGCACGGATCCTTGGTTGGCCGGGTGTAAGCAGATGTTACTGTGATGTATGTTTTTGAGTTCTAAATACTCACAAGATTTCGTCACCATCTCTCAAAAGCCCTTCCACTTCCATGAAATGTAGACACTCGGAGCCCCCCACTTCAACAACATAGTCTTCAAGCCCCCATTGCCCACTGAACTCACTGTCAAACAGTGCCGGTTCCGTCTCAAGAGGAACAACCTCGTTAACATCTTCCAGGAGCTGAGCAATAGTATAGCCACCATTCGCATAGAGCGCATTAGGCGCGCGTGAAGAAGTAATAGCCGAAGCAAATGCGGGAAGAGCAGACGAGGTATTTTGACCGTAAAGAGACGGCGGTGCCGTCGTCCACAGAATGCGCGTTACGGGTAGACCGTGGCGTTGGATAATAAGATGGAGACGCATGATAGGGGAATATTTGATTTACGTCTCTTTGTTGTTGTTGTCTTTTTTATTTTCCTCCAGGATTATTGAAATTAAAACATTGAGATACAGCGCTAGAGAGGCAATGTAACATGCAATTGTATTAAGTGCGTCTTGTGTGATAGAAGCTCTGTAGATTGGTCGCGTCGGGTGTTCTTCACACTGGTGCGGTGGAATGGGAAGAAGATGCAGAGCCAATAAATTAGGATGGCAGGAGGAATTAAATTAGTATGGAGCCAGCGAACCAGGCAGCAAGAACATGTCGTGGCAAGAGAAATTTCACGGGGCGCGTGAAGTAACCCAAGAGAAGCTCGAGAAAGAGAAGCAGGAGCTCACTTTTCTAAAATGTCGCCCTAGACCTGATTCGTCCCACTAGTGCCTAAGGCCAACACAAGATATACTCTTGCGAAAATCGCTCACCGCAACTCGAGAGTTATTAGTAGGAGTAATAATACTGGAGCAAATATGGACGAGAAAACAAACAATGAGAATTCTCAGCCTAGCAGTATGCTAGCCACTTGTAGTTAGTTTAGTGAGCAAGGATGGAGGTGCTGCTGCCTCGCTCGTAATACCCATAATACTATCGGGTATATGAATGGAAAAATTAAAGAAACGATCTAAGAGTTGAAGGGATCATCAAGAAAAATATATGTATATCGAATGGCATTAAGATTACTATCTATAACATGTGGTCAATAGAGAAGGGATGGCATCGAACGCATTCACAATAGCTGAAAAAGGAGAGTGCCCCTAGAAACTCCAGTAGATGCATGTCTGAACTGCGTGTCACTTAAAAACAGCAATGGCGTCAATGTGTCACTTTGCTGCTATGCAGAGCAAATACTATCCATGTTAAATTCCTTCAACACTTTATCCAGTGTTGTCGCTGGCAAAACTTACCCTAGCCCAAACAAAACCCCTAAAGTTATTGGAAGTTGAATTGGCGGAAGTTCACTCCCAGGCGCAAAACAAGTCTAAAAGAAGTCTATGAGATGCGCGATCCCGGAAAACTAAGCACCCCCGGAGTTTGAGCTTCGAGGAACGGGCTTTCTATTGGGGACACCTAGTTTCACAGCCGGAGCACCTGGCCTGGAAGAATTTGGTTGTGCTTGGCTTCCAGGAGACTGCAGTTGATGGTCTGCTACAGACTGATATTGGGGTGGATTTTCTTCTTGAAGAGCTGCCAGTTTGTCGATCTTGAGAACACTTTGTTGCCGTGCAACGGGGGATGTAGGGGGGGACCCAGTCTGTGGCTCGGGAGGAGTGGATGGAAGCATATCGAAAGACTCGGTTGATGAGTTCGCTTCGCGGTTGCTGTAGGGCGTCCGGGGCTCAGGATCCTTTCCTGAGTGAACTGGCGTGCTTGGATCAGTTCCAAATTCATTAGGTCTTCCGGTGGAGGAGGCAGCTGGTGGGTTATACTCGCGACGGGGGCCATCCACAGGACTCAGAGTTTCAGCCATTGCGTCCTCGTAACTTGGGGGAGCGTCGTCGTAGCCATCCTCTGGATTTATAGGTGCTGGAGGTCTAGTAGGCCTTGGAGGCATCGGAGGTGGTGCGTTGACTTCCTGGGAAGGTCGGCGGGGCTTGGTAGGGGAGGCTGTTGGTTGAATGTGCCTGTTTTCAGCCATGGCGTCCAGGAGCGCCTGAGGCGGCGAGATTCCAGAGTAAACCTTGACAGGCATTCGTAACGGCAGTACAATAAGTTGGGGCTTGTATCATTAGTGGATGCGCATAATGAGGAGAGAGGGCTGGACATACTTTCATATCGCCGACAGTGCCATGGCTTAAACCAACCCGCACTTCTAGCTCATATGCTCTCGAGATATTGCACGTTTCAAAGGTCGGTGCCACCGAGCTGGGGAGAGGTATGTGACTCCACATACTAGCATCGATGGTCCATTCAGTGCCAACTGGATCACCCCCTCGCCCAAGTGGAATGGCCATATTACTACGGCTGAAGATGACCGTAGTGTTGGTTTCATTCCGCTTTAGATCATGGGCAAGAATATTGGTATAGCCGATTAACTCAATTTGCAGCGTCTGCAAGAATATTGTTTCATATGACTCCGAAGTTTTGCTAACAAGGATACGTAGCGGGATGGGTTCATTACATGTGAGTATTGAGGGATTTGGTAACCTGATGTCCGCAGATACGCGGGGCGAGTCACTGTAAGAATCTCGGAGAGACGAACTGGAGCCTTTTTGGAACAAACTCTTCATCTTTGATGTACTTGGGGCTTTCGTAAATTGATGTTGACGCCGTGCGTATGTTTCTTCCCCAGGATTGCCCGTCCTCGGTGGTTCAATTGGAAGAAAGTTTATGTTAGTAATCTATTATAAAGTCAGCTTCTCAAGCGAATATGCCGCAAGCCTGTTCGCAATGGGGCCTTGGAAATGGAAGCTTGGTTTGCAACTTTCCATGACATACCGTCCTTATATTTTCTTTATAGAACTGCGGCCTAACAACTGTTGCCTTGACGTAATATTTGATATCTGCCATTTGTGGGAAACCACTCAATGACGGCGGCAATGTTTTCTTCACATGCCGATGCGTATCGCGAGCTACCTCAACTTTGAGACCACTTATGTTGAGATTGGTAAGCATGCTATTCTGAAAACTGCATGCATTGTTGAAGGGAAACTATGCCAAAAATCAGCAAATCTCGCCAAGATAGGGCGACGCTACTCCCAAACCTACCTTGAATTGAAAGGGATACTCGTAAACCCCCGCAGCAAAAGTCCAAACGGTGTTGGGAGTGTTCTCATTGAAGACAGCCGCGGTTGGGAAGAGATTGAGGACCTTATATAAGATCTATATAGTTCGTAAGTTACGGTGGAAGCGCGAGAAAGGAAACAGAGGGTAGAAAGGGCGCCTTACCTTATGAACCTCAATCTCTGTGCGCTTTTTATCAGATTGCTCATGGTGCGGATGGCGCGGTCCTGAAAGACGGGTTCGACTTTCTCCTTCTAACTTAACCTGAATTCCACTTATTTGAGTCTCCGAAGTCAGCTTTACCACAACCTTGCCCGCGAGGAAATCGAGGTTGGTAAAGTGCGTGTGCTGGCTGTCGATGTGGATAGTTGCGGACATTGCGGAAGCAGCGCGACTGCACGAACACCACTCTTCCAATCGACCGTCTCTGTAGTTGCGATTGTGGTGAAAAACAAACCCAAAAAAATATCAAGTCAGAATCCTCAGCCAGTCGCTGGAGATTCTTATCGAGGCCGACCAAATATTGTGTGGGTCAAAGGAAATAACAGGCGTTGGGGCGGAAAGCTGGCAAGCCCTACGAGATGAGATATACGAGGGAGGGGAGAAATGACGTTGAAAAGTCAGGGACAAGAACACTGGGCGTGGGGCAGCGGTTCACCAAAGTCTCGGCGCGTAATCAATGCTGCAAATGAAAGAGAAAGAAACCAACAGAAAGGCGTAGATCAGACCGATCCTATTTAACTTAGCTCGGATTATATCATACGGTGCAATCCGATAACTAACTTGAAGATTGATTTATTAAAGGGTTCCGATTCATTTCAATGCTTTGCGGGAGGATCGTCGAAGGGTCTGGTTACAATTTAATGGGTCTGGCCCGTTCATTTTCATGTCATTGCCGACGGCTCAGCCACCCCACCGTGTGCATGCATTTGCTGCACCGCCACCTTCCGTGAAGTATTCTGACAGCAAACATGGACCAGCAAGAGGATACTATGTCATGACTCTTCCAGTGAACTATTCTGATTGGGTATGGAATAGTCTCTAGAATGAACTAAGTAGTCTAAAATCCGAACCCTTCCTATAGACTCTAGGCACCAAGATTCTTCAGGGCTTTCTTAGCGCACCACATCATTATAGGCCTTCCTTCGCAAGCATGTCTGAGCAGATACATTGCACCGTACCGTTAGCCACAGATACTCAAGACCCGTTTGAATAATAATGGTTGTCCATACCTGCAATAGCGAGGTAGAACGCGATAGCATTGAACCTAGAATCGAACCACTCACGTCAGCTACCTCAGCCGATCAGCAAGGCTTTGAGAACGGAAGACAACTAGACGGACCTTCGCTTGTACCCTGTGACCTCGCCAGCCATCCATTTTAATCTATTAGTCCAATTAATCAAGTCCAAATGGTTCACGCCCATGAGGGTTCCTTTATAGCCGTCTTTCCCTCCCCACTTGCTACTAGCAACGCTCACTAGTCCGTCATTATGGCCTTCGACCTGTTCAAGGTATCTATGTGATAAGCGGAATACAGACCAAAAGCTTGGATGCATTGATGCCCCGTAAGAAAAATATCTGCACGGGCTTAGCCTTACACTAACGGACTCATAGTGATGAGGGGCACAGACCGGACATCTTCAACATCAGGAGTAGAAGGGTTGAATGTCTTTTCCATATAATCCCGAGTAAGCTGAGAGAAGGCACCCGTCTCAACCCTCATTTGTTCGAGAGCGTAATATACCTGAGCAAGACGATCATCTACAAATCAACACCATGAGCTTCTTCGACATACTAAGATCGGGCGACCAGACAAGCTAACCACCGATCTGATTTAGAATGTAGTCTGCGATTGCCGAGCCTATAGTCTGATTAGCCAGCAGTAGCTGCTTCATACCCATGTGACAACTGACCTCTGTGAGGAGAAGCAATAGTTGTCAGCGATAGAACGCTAAAGTCCTTCGGTCGTAGATGACTGATCATATATCGGGAATCAAGTCCGCTAGAACATGGATCAATACTTAAAGGGGCCATTTCGTATGATATGGAGGTCTCACCCCTAACGAGCTGTGTAAATGAGCATGTCCTTTTTTGCATTAGCCAGGTTTATTACCATGCTGTGACTGCTGCAAGTCAGCTCAATAACTGGCAAGTAAAAAGGTAACATAGCATACGCAATAATATTGACAGCTTTGCCTTGAGCACCAGCTGCAATATCCTTTGCTAATTCCTCAGCACGAGCTTCGATAGATCCTGAAGGAGGCACTGTGGCGGTGATGACCTCAATTCCTTTCATTGATAGCGCCTCTTTAATACCGCGCCAATATTGCACACTAGGGAAGTAGGGGCCAGCAAGGCGCAATTCATCAAACCCAAGAAGCCCATGCGCCAGGACGATGGCATGTTTAGGGGTGTCTAGATCAGTGAATCAGTAGTCATGAACAATTCATTTGCATGCATATAGGCGCAATTATAGGCTCTTTAAATAAGAGGCAACGACTAACCATAATTTTCTCGAATCACCGCATATTCATCCTCAATGACTTTCCCCAGCTCCTCCAGTCGTGGGTCAGACTCGGTGTCCTCATGGGGACAATATCTACAAGTTAAAGAATGGAACCCGCGAGGAGTTCGGTGCCACTGATAGATGCGCCTAAGGTTGACGAACCTGGTGTTTGAGCGTAGAGCCGCGACGGCGCATCTCATCTTCTATATTTCTCGCTGTTGTTTGGATAACACTGTTTAACTAGTTACTAGTTATCGGGGGGCATTGCGGGATGATGTAATGGCTACTGGAACTTAAAATGTCTGCCTCAGGCCAAGTATTGGGATACGAGCCTGAAGGCGTTGATGAGCGATTGGTGTGCCAGGATAACGGCTTTGTGTGAAACTAGCATTAACCTGCGTATGCGATTTACTGATAAGCAAAAAGCTGACAAGGCCTAAATCACTGTTGAATTTTCCATCTATAATTGACTTTGGACTCCAAGGAGCAATCCAAACACCGGAGTGTGGTAGCCTTTCGAGCTCGAGGGAAGTCTGGAGCTATGGGAAATCGTATCCTATCTGAGCGATCCGAGCTTAATGGTATTTGAAGAATAGCTCATCTATATAGAGTCACGACCCAGGTCTTGCCTCAGGTCAGAATAGGCGTTGTCCAGCGTTGAAAACATCTGCTGGAGTCGGCATCGATGGAATTAGATGTGGTTAAAACCAAGGCAACGAAACAAACACTATATTCACAGCATTTAAAATAGTAAACCCCAAATCAACATATCACTTCAGTGCTGTCGGAGAAGTCCTAGGCCGCAATGATCTTTTCAGAAGCCTCAGGCTTCACATCAGTGAGCGCATTGATAAGGTCTTCGACAACCTTGGCGCCCTTGCTGTTTCCAGCTTCCTTGATTTCCTGCAACTTGACTTCTGCCTCCTTGTTTGCATCCTCTTCGGCTTTCTTGTATCCGCTCGAGTGCTAATGTTGAGAAACATGCGTGGTTAGCCATTAAAGCCCCTGTAAATCTACAGACTGGGGAAGATGCCCTCAACATATTGAGTAGGGTCATGCTCACCTCAGCCTCGAATTTCTTGAACTCTTGTTCCTTCTGGTTTCTGTATTCCTCGATCTCCTTCTGTGCCTCTGACTTGGCGTCCCTTATGCGCTTCGTACGGTCTAATAATTAAAAATCAGGTCTGTACATCTTAAGTCGAAAGGACTGGGGGGTGATCATACACTCTCTAGCTAAACAAGCGCGATGCGTCAGTACATGCAGGTGACATTGGCAAGCTTGTATCGAGTTAACAAACCTTGTTGAACAATCTTCTGAGCCTCTCTCTCGGCCTGATGCTTGCGTTAAATGATGCAACCTGTGCGATATACCATGACAACATGACCTACATCGAGGAGGGTTTGAATGCCTGCGGAGTTCTGAGCGGACTACGACGTATTGTTAGCATTGCCGGCTTTCATGACTACGCAGTATCATGCGCTCACCATCGTTGCTGATATATCCTCTCGGCTGACAATAAGAATCGAAAAGAGAGAGAGAGGGGACACAGTACAGATAAGGCGGAGGCGTGGAGATGCGCCGATGATCTCCCCGAAGCCACCACGAATGGTCAGCTGTAGGCGGTCTGCATTCTGCCGCCTATCACCGCCATGGTGATAATCGCCGATAATCCGGTGCAGGTTCTGGATCATGCCAGAGTTCTTTGAATCTGTAGTGCTTGCTAGGTTTTTTTTTTTTCTAATTCAAAATTCCCAATTTGAAAACACGTCAAGATGTCTCGAGCATCTAAGCTGACATTGGCTGCCACTGGCTTGGGTACGGCGGGTATCATCTACTTCGTTCACTGGGCACAAGAACAAGAGAAAGCCGTATGTACGTCGCTCTGAAATGCTGACTGACGCTAACTCCTGGTCATTCCCGAAGTCCATGCATAAGGGGGTTGAGAGAGACATGGAGAAGCAGCGTATTCGACAAGAACGGCAGGCCGAGTTCGAGATTCAGCGAAGACTTGAAGAAGAATACAGGAAACTCCAAAACGTCTCCCCAAGCATAGATAATCAGGGTGGAGGCGAAGCGAACCAAGGGAGAGGGACATAAAATTCAAAAACATTACAGCAGTGTTAAATTGAGTTGGATGTTATGCTCTACGCTATAGACTCTCATCTGGTGAGTCCAAAGCCTTCCAGGAACAACCACTTTGGAGTGACCTTAAAACATAACTAAACTGAATATAGTGATAGACGGTTAGCACTTGTATAATATACCCGAATGTACAGTATATGACATAGAATCTCTGCTCGCACGCATGCAGTCGCATTTACATTGTCATAAGGATGACTTTTGATGCCTCCCGGACACATGAAAACCCTTCACCCTTTTATGACCTATTCATGTAGTTGCAATATAATATGATAGCTATCGGTAGAATGTGGCTGAGAGCAGATGAAAGGCCATGTCATGGACCTTATCACGCGGAACCTTTTTATGTGACGCATGAAACAGAGGCCATAGTCTGTTTCCCAGCCCTCTATTTTCCCACTTCCGATCGCCTCTGCATTCTAAAAGTTTGCTAATAACAGTACCGGTAAGAAATGGCCCAAAATATAGATGAGAAGTATCAATTTAAACCAAGCATTGCAACTATACTTGGTATCTCACATAAAAAGATAGCCGGCTATTAACGGAGGCCGGCCCAATTCCGGCCTCATGCAACTAGGAAAGCCTATTTTGCTCTGGATCCGGAATATCTGGCGAATAAAAGAGCTCAGTGTGGGGCCATATGCCTTGGCAGAGGGTGAAATATAGAGCGGGCAAGTCAGAGGGTACGTATATTCACGATAAATATATAATAAAAATGCTTAGATTTGGCATATTTCGGGCCTCAGTGGCTAGGTATATCTCTGCCATAGGCCGGTGTAACCATTCGGAAGAACGTGCAGGCCACCAGGGCGAGAAGAAGCCTCATTGCAGCATTGTTAGGCCGCTGCTATATTCGGCTTAGCGTGTCCCGTGATTCGAGCTTGCCCTTGACGCCAAGAATCTATATAGATCTCTTGTATATGCCTTCAAGGATGAAGATAGAGATAGAGGGGATGGTGTTCTCATCAGGTATCACGGGGAGACCCCAATATTCTATGCCAGGATGCTTATCAGTCGTGATATCATGCTAATACCGGCCGGAATCACGTCTCCACGGGGTTTTCTCATCCTTTGCGTAATAGTGTCTGCGAGGCCGGAATTGATACCGGCCTCTGGATGTTATAAGAATCGCCTCCTTTCCCGCCCAAATCTGCTCAGTTTCTCTATCATCAAGCCATAAGAGACTGCAAATCTCATCCAATAAAGCTCCCGTTTCCTTTGTCATTCTCATTTCCATCTTTGGGTCGGCTCTCTGCCTTCATAAACGTCTCTTTTCTCTTTGATACCATACAACTGCACATAGATAGACATTGTCTTTCCCCTCTTCTGTCTCGTTCAAAATGACACAGAGCAATCTTCCCACAGTTTCTCCCGCTACCATGGAACGTTTCCCTCATATCCATGATGACCCGGCAACCTTGCCTCAGTCCTTGGACCCTTTCACTATCACCACCTCTACCGGCTTCATGCCCTACAAGGTTTCCCCTACCCAGCTGCCCGAGGCCTTCAAACCCCTGCAGTCCTTGGTTGAGCGTCTTCCTGTAGAGAAGCTTGATGGTACCCCTGGTCTTCTGGCTACCTATGAACTGGGCCCTGCCGTCAAGGAGCTTCCCGACCTCACCGCGGAAATTGAGAAGCTGGTCACTGCCGATGGCTCTCCAGACCTCTATGCTGTCACTGCTGTCTTCCGTGATTACACTTATGTGGCATCTTCTTACCTGCTTGAGCCCTGCTGGGAGAACTGGAGCAAGAACCCTGACAAGGGATATGGCCTGGGACGTGACGTGCTTCCCAGAGCTGTTGCTTTGCCCATGTATCGTTGTGCTCAAATGTATGTTACAAGCCTTTCTAACCTATCATACCTTCCTTCCCTTCATTCAATGTTGCGGGTATCACTCTCAAGGTCAGTCATACTCATTAACTATCACTAGGTTGGACATCCCACCTTTCATGGCCTACGCTGCCTCATACTCTCTCTTCAACTACACCCTCGCCGACCCCAAGTTGGGTCAAGTATATGACAACCTCCGCCTTGTCCGGGCTTTCGAGCATGGTCTTAACCACAAGTCCTCCGAGGCCGGGTTCATCCTGACACATATCGACATGGTCAAGGAGACCGGTCCCCTGATCGGCGGAGCCCTGAAGATCGTCGACACCATTGAACAAGGTGGCTCTCGCAGCGATGTGAACGACGGCTTCAGAGAGATCCTTGCGGCTATGGAGAAGATCGAAGCCTGCATGGAAGGTAAAGCAACCCTTTCTAAACACACAACCATACCAAACTAACTCACAAAACCATAGATATGTGGACCAACTCCAAGCCCAGCGAGTACCTCTCGTTCCGGGTGTTCATCTTCGGAATCACCAACCAGTCTATGTTCCCGAACGGCGTAGTCTACGAAGGCGTGCTGGACGACAAGCCACTCAACTTCCGCGGCGAAAGTGGCGCCAACGACAGCATTGTATGAATCCCCCCCATCAAAACCCTCTCTCTCCAACAGAAAGCTAATCCGGGGGTCTCCTACCCGCTATAGATTCCCCTCCTCGACCACCTCTGCCAGATTCCCATGCCATCCACCCCACTCACCAAGATCCTGCACGAGTTCCGCGCCTATCGCCCGCTGCCTCACCGCGAGTTCCTCGCCTATATGAACGCCAAGGCTGCCGAGGTCGGCGTCCAGGACTTCGTCGTCAAAGATACAGAGACCGCTATCCTCTTCCTCAAGACCCTGAACCATGTCCGGAGCTTCCGTTGGCGTCACTGGCTCTTTGCCCGTGAGTATATTATTCGTCGTACACCGCATCCTACTGCTACCGGTGGTAGCCCTATTGTTACGGTATGTTCCTTTTTTTTTCTTTCCTTTTTTTCTTCTTTCTTTTTTTCTTTTTCCACCTCTTAGGTGGGGCTGTTATGAAGTTATCGTACAAAAAAATGGAAAACGGATAGGGCTAACCGGTGGGTGTTTGGTTATAGTGGCTTCCTAACCAGCTTTCTGCGGTTATGGATATGATGATCTCGATTTACGATACCTATCTTGCTCCCCAGAAGGAGCCAGAGTACTCGGCTAATGGCATGACTGGGTATGATGCTGCTCTCCAGAAACAGGTCGAGCCGATGATGGAGATGGTCCATGATCAGAAGGATAAGTTGGCCAAGGAGGTCGAGAAGTGGTGCCAGGAGAGAGGGAACGGATTCTAAGAACCATGACTGCTGCGGGAAAAAAAATGAATGGGAATTGCTAGGTTGAATTAGATGCGTCTGTATATTCTGGGACATACTAGCGAGGTCTGGGATAATTCACGTGCAACACGAATTTCTTTTTGATTTTTTTTCTTACATTACAAGCAAACAAAAGAATTTCCGAACTCTACTCTTATCCAGCAATCCAAATCCAATTTCGCCAAAATTTACTTTTATTAAACCCGTCGTATTATATCGTATGTTCATCTATGAGTGGTGAAGGTTGACTCCATGAGGTCCGCCCAATATACGGCAAAGGCCTCGCTCGTTGAGACAGCGCTGACGCCAGGACGCCATTATCCTTCAGGCGATGTCTTCTGGAGCGGTCACCTTGACGTATCAGGAGGTTAAGTGATTATGTCAATGCCATGTGCTCGACCGTATGCAATTGCATCTGGTGAGACATACTCGCAGCCTCTTACATTTAGCTGCTCGACTTTCATAACATTGCCCTGGGCGGCTCGCGCATCAGCGAATGTTTTGATAGTGATGCCAGTGATTTCGGTATAGGCCATGTGAATAATCTTCAGTTTGTGCATCTTCTCAACAATCAGGGTCGAGAAATCATCATTGATCCCGATCACATGCGAAACGTTAAGTTCCGTTAAATCGTTGGCATGTTTGCATAAACTGTGCCAGAATGCAGTGCCACGCAGTCGGAAACAACTGTCAACATGGAGTACCTCAAGCGGAGCTTTGGCCTCCACGAGGAAGATAAGCATGGTGTTATTCGAGGCCCAGGGCACATCTCTAAACATGAGGGTCTTGAGTTTGAGAAACTCAACAGGCCGCTGATTAGAAAATGGAAATTCCTCGGTGGCAGCGCCGCCGCAGATGCGTAAGTATTCCAGGCTAGGCGGTAGAATAAATTCGTCACTGATATATATACCGCTGAGGTCCAGTCGCCGTAGTCGAGTAAAGTCGATTGGATTGAACGAAGGAGGGTAAGGGAAAAAGACATCCGGGTCTGAGTTGAGGCAAAGCTCTTCTAGATTGGCTATGGAATAGGGAACAGAGGGCTGGAATAGTCAGTTGACGAGCGTTTGAGAGGGAGCATATAGGTAGGTGACGGTACTTGTTTGCGAGGGATATGCAGGGCAGGCGTATGCCCGTTTAGCCATGACCCTTCTGTGGTGCCAAGAATGATGCTCCGTAGATGTGGGAGCGCTGGGGGCCATTGCACCTTTGATGAAGGTGAAGTTCTGGCTTTGTATATCTTGAGATTCTCAAGCAGAGGTAAGCTACCCAGGAACTTTGTGATATATTCTTGAGGTACCGGCATATGCCCTGATATTACTAATGTTCTCATACGTCGGGAGCCTTTGAACATGTCGTAAAAGGTCTGACAGCTGAATGGCGTCCAGACTTCTAAGTATTCCAATCTTGGACATCTGCTAAAGAATTGAAGAACTTTCTCTGCGGAACCAGAGGATAGATTCTTCACGATGGCATGGGTTACCAGGGACTTCGACCGTCGGATATAAGCCCGGACCGAACACCAATGTATTTTACCGTGGGCACCAGACAGATCAATTCGCATCCATAAATCTCGTATTGAGGATAGGAAGTTGTCCCATTTTTTTGATACGCGAAGAACGGCCCTTGAAAATGACAGTTAGAAGGGAGGGTAAGACGGCAATCTGCGCCACGTACACGATCTGCTTGAAGTCGAAATGGTCTAACACCATAGCTGCTATTTCCAGAGGCATCACGCTGAATGGGTCGCAGCATTTAGCCGATAATCTATCGCGAAGCTTGTTGTGGAGTTGTTCTACGATCTACGCAGGTCAGCAAAACCATAGCGACGAGGCGCAATATCCACTGGACAGTAGCAGCACTGACCTCACGGCGAGGATGGTTACTAGGCAAAGACTTTAGTGCATAGGCGTATAGCTCTAAGGCCTTCTCAGACTTTCCGTCCAGGAGAAGGCATTTTGCACAGCGAAGATATCCCTGGTTCAAATTAGCAAAGAATGATGCCGTCTCTGGGCCCTTGGTAACGGAGCTATACTCGTTCATCTTGTTTGTCCTTTTTGATCATCTGCCTTGTGTCCTTGAGCGCCCGATCATATTGACCGAGCTTGGCGTACGTAGCGGCACGATTATCAAGTATACCAAGAAAATCGGCATCACGACTATGCAATGCCTGAGGCAACCAAAGATTGGGGGTTAGATTTGGCTGGTTGAAGTCCGATGTAACCTGGTCTCACCATACCTCTGTGAAAACATCTAGGGCAGCCTTAAAGTTGCCCGCCTGGTATAGTTGCTGACCATGCCGCTGCAGGGCAGCTGCCTCGCCACGCGCTAGAGCTACGGTTCGTTAGATTAAGGAGTCATTTTTCATGACCTGAGCGTCGGACATTTCATCAGGAGTTGTTTAAAGTTTGACACTTCGCACGTACCTTGAGAGCCCATCATACCAACGCCTGAACTAGACTCAGCAAAAGCTCCATGCTGGGAGATGAGCCAACGCAACTGGACGTGCTTGTCCTTTAATTAGGATTTGCTAAAACAACTCAGGTCCCTCCCACTAGTCTGGATCGGGCTAAGCTCCCCCGTCGAACACGGGACTCCACTTTCCAGCAAACTCATCTCTCATTACTACTACTCCCTTCGCATGGATGTCCTGGTTACTGAATTCTTGGTTCTTGCTACAATCAGACCATGGTGTGTGCCACTGGGCTGGATCTTGGACCGAGAACGGTTGGTTCTCGCGGGAATTGTTTTGACCAATTCAGCCGGTATGGAATCCCAGCAATCAGTGATGGAGGGCTAGGTACAGAGTACAACTCTGATGTATCCACGGGCAGCCTTGCATATGCATAGTACTTCCGTCTGCGCTTGACTTGTCAACTACCACGATTAACTTGATAAGAAGAGCACTCCTTATGTCTGGCTCCCATACTTGTTTTCTCATGAGTTCTGAACCATCTGACTAGCACTCACCGATCCTTAGACAAAACCCCTGGAGACCTCCACCCGGAGCTATCAAGGTAGATGTTAAATAAGCCAATTGGTCAATTATACGTATGGTACATCATTCTGGATAGTGTGCCATCGGTGGTGCGAGTGCAGAGTAGGTTCATGTAGCTGATGGATGAGGTATGCACTCCAACTGTGCTTGTCCTTGAAACCTTCTGACAGGTCACGAGTCTCTGCATTAGAAGTCAACCTTCCTTGGAAAAAAAGAAAAGAAAAGAAAGAAAGAAGTAAAGAAATAAATACAGCCAAGTGAGGCAGGAATACGTGATGCGCAATTCATGTATGTTCCCTGATCAAGTCACCGTCTGAAATGCTGAAAGCGACTATTAGCACTAGTATGAAAGCCACCAGCTGTGATATGCAGGCCGGCGACCGGAGGAAAGCCGGCGCACCCGTACAGTTTACGGGATAAACTGCGAGCTATTCTGGGAAGAATCATCAGTCTCATCGACTTGACACAGATCAGAAGGGACGAAGGTCATTCCAGGTTGACGGGGAATGTACTCGACTCCGGAGTACGGAGTAATAAATAATAAGATGCAGACAGAAGATCATTGGAAGCGAACTAAAAGGTAACTTAATCCAGGTTCTAGGACGAAAGCGGTTTAGGTCCAAGTCCGCCTGGCAACGGAGGCGACGATCATACGACTGCGCAGTTGGTCTCTCTAGCTCGCCGTGGAAAAGGCGGTGTTTACTTTCTTCCCCATTCGGAATCCCTGCAAGTGAAAATAACGGCCCGGGCCCTTGCGAAACGCTTTGAATTCTCACGACTTAAGTCGCTCGATTTCTCCCCCGCCAGTTCATCCAGTAGCATTTGGCCGACAGCTTGCAGGCAAGCATGGAGCCGCATAATTTGCAGGCGGCGTCTACCTATATAAATAATGTCCTTCTCGCCCGGGGGCTCCTGAAGAGCGGCAGACCGATTGATTTCGCTCAGCCGGAGAATGAGGAGGGTGGCATGGGCGCTGCAATGGCCCGGGTCATCAACCTGGTGAATGACTTGGTTTTGAGGAGAGACGTAAAGTGAACACCTTGTCTCATCCCTGACATCATCTGACCAGATGGCAAACAGCGCGAAGCCGAACACCGAGAGAACCTGGCAACTACGATTCGGACAATGCGAGCGGAGGATGCCCAAAAGACCCTCGAGATTGTACGTTCCATAGTGGTATGTGACGGGCGATGCCAGAAGCTAAGACTGCGTACAGGAGAAACTCAAGGCGAAAGCATCCGAATTGGCCCGATCGGTCGCTTTGGCGGAAGCGCAAGAGCGTGCCCAGAAAGCCAATGCCGCAAGTGCCGACGCTGCAGTAAGGCAACTGAAAGACCAAGTGCAGCGCATGAAAACGACAATTCAACAAGTCCGGGCGCAGTGTGCCAATGACATCCGCAAGCGTGACCTGGAGATGCAGAGATTGAAATCTCACTTGGCGGAACGTCAGAGAGGAAAACGAGAGGGGCTAGGCGTGACAACCATCAACATAAACCCTGCAGTCGACCGATCCTCCAAGGTTAAGCTACTGTCGGGTGGGGACAATATCAACGACCCGGGCTACAGCTTGAAACAGGAAACGAACGATTTCCTGACGGAGTTGTGCCAGAACTTGAGCGACGAGAATGATAGTCTGATTATGCTTGCGCGGAACACTGTCCAGACTCTGAAGGACCTGCAAGGGTTACCCCAAAGCGAGGAAAATGAAGAGTATTCGAATGGCGCAAGTGTAGGAACTCAGAAATCATCACAAGGCCCAGTTACTACACTTCCGGCGTCTTGTGAAGAGCTGTCCAACCAAATGGATAGGGTGCTTGAACATCTGAGAACACTCCTCACTAACCCCTCTTTTGTGCCGCTCGAAGAAGTCGAGGTGCGGGACGAAGAGATTGGGAGGCTACGGGAAGGTTGGGAGAAGATGGAGAGTAGATGGAAGCAAGCCGTTACTATGATGGACGGATGGCATAGACGAATCGCTGATGGTGGTGGCTCAGTGCAAGCGGAGGAATTACGCATGGGCATGAGGCTCGACTTTAACGTAGACTCCACCCAGGACCTTGCACCCGCCGACGATGAGGAGACGCAGTTACAGTCGCCAATTTATGAGGATCAAGACGCCGAAGAGGAAGAAGAGTTGACCGACAAAGCTTCTCAAGAGAGTGTTGAGCCTCCTCCGGCCTCTGCTGACAATCAGCCACCGGCACGAGAGGAAAAGCCTCAGAAGAGCTCGGATCGTGCGCTAAAGGAGCGGAGTGAGAATGTCCGACCTGCGCGCTTGCCACGAAAGGTTTCTTTCACGCCTGGGCTCCAGGGGTCACCTTGTGAGCCTAGCAGCGGTGGTGATGATACTTTGCCGATCAAGGCACATCAGTCTGAGACAGTTACGCGCCGGCCGTCGAGGAGAAAGCCGGAGACCAAGACGTCGAGTCAAATACCCAGCCAGCCTAGCCGACTGCGGGAGCCGAAAAAGTCTGGTCTGACAAAGGAGCAGGGCACCAGTTCTCAAACCCGGATGAGTGTTTCGCAGAAACTGGCCGCCGCCGAGAGTGAAGCTCGTGCTGCGGAACAAGCCCGCAAAGAAGGCGAAAGCCGCAAGCGAGGCCGCGTCGTGAAGGGTTCGAAAGGCAGCCAAGACCGGCGAAGAAGCACTCTCACCCATGACGAGCTGGGCGAGCTGATGGGGATGACATCCCGGTGAACAAGCTATTGTAAGCCAGCGTGTTTAGGATATGATTTGTTTGATACCCTACAGTGTAAATACTTGTTTGCGTGCTACCTGTTAACTGCATACGATCGTCATGACTTGACCTGACCTGGCGCATGGGAATTCTTCTGTCTTGAGTTGAAGTTACACATGTACGTTGTTAATCATAATGCATCTAATGGATTTGGATTTGGCATGTCGCCATACAAACATACCCTAGTGTAATTAGTCGCTGTTTGATATTCATAAATAATCATGAGGATATCCCGCAACCTCGGCAATTCCTGATTCGGTCCGCGTTTTTGGTTCAACTTAATCTCCACCATTTGCGCTGCAGTAGCCGACACGCTTCCTTTTAAATGATGTACGTATATATGTGATTCTTCCCCTCTTAGTCCCGGAAAGATCTGTGTACCCAAGAGCTCACTGCCACTGTTGAGCGCACCGCAACTCCCTCTGTTAGTACTACTTTTTTTTTATCAATATACCAACCAATCAACCTCAATCACCAACGAACAACCCTTAGATAAAACCGAAACGATTAGCATATATATATCCATACTCTAAAAACTCCCCCGCACTAAAAAAAAAAAGATAACTCAAGAATCATCCGACAATGTCTTCAACACCCCCAGACACATTCAAGGGCTGGGTAGCGCACGACGCCACCAGCCCGTTAACATTCACGACCTTCCACCCCAAACCATTCACAGAAACCGACATTGAAGTTGCCGTCTCCCATTGCGGTATATGCGGCACAGATATCCACACCCTCCGTTCGGGCTGGGGTCCCTCGGACTACCCCTGCGTCGTCGGCCATGAGATCATCGGCACCGTGACGCGCATTGGCGCCGGTGTCCCCATGCTGCCCTCATCCCCGGCGTCCCGGGAGATCCGTATCGGAGACCGGGTTGGAATCGGCGCACAAAGCATGTCCTGTCTGAAAGCGGACTGCGCCGACTGTGCAGATGGACGGGAGAACTACTGTCCCCGGATAACGGGGACGTACAACTCGCGGTACGCCGACAAGAGCAAGGCCTACGGGGGCTTTGCGATGCGCTGGCGTGGGCCGGCGCATTTCGCGTTCAAGATCCCCGATTCGCTGCCCTCGGCGGAGGCGGCGCCGTTGCTCTGTGGTGGAGTGACGATGTTTGCGCCGTTGAGGAAGTACGGTGCCGGACCGGGGAAGTCTGTGGGCATTGTGGGCATTGGGGGATTGGGCCATTTGGGGATTTTGTTTGCGAGGGCGCTGGGGTGTGATCGGGTGGTGGGGATTTCGCGGACGTCAAGTAAGCGGAAGGATGCGATTGAGGGGCTTGGGGCGGATGCATTTATTGCTACCGACGAGGAGAAGAAGTGGGGGAGGACGTATTCACGTTCCTTGGATCTGATCATCTGTACTGTCGATGCGCCAGATATGCCGTTGAGTCAGTATCTGCGGCTATTGAAGGTGGATGGTACGTTTGTGCAGGTTGGGGCGCCTGATAAGCCGCTTCCACAGTTGACGGCCTTCTCTCTGATTCAAAAGGGGGTCAAGGTTACTGGGTCGAACATTGGTTCGCCCGAGGATATTCGGCTCATGCTGCAATTGGCAGCTGAGAAGCGGGTATTACCATGGATCCAGAAAAGGCCGATGGGGGATGTGAATTCTGCATTGGCTGATATGGATGCTGGCAAGGCGCGGTATCGATATGTGCTGGTTAACGAGACGGAGAAGCAAGCGAAGTTGTAGGATGTACCAGGATAAATCAGGGTTTGGATCAGTATTACGTTGGGCGAGGCCCTTAAACAGAGTACAATTTGCTAAGCACAGATCAAATATGAAGATTGAAATCGCTTGATGTATTGATCAGGTACTCCCTGTCCCAGTAGAGCCCCGTCCCAGTAGTTGTGGGCTCTCTGAGGGTAGTCCTCGCCATGTATCGGGAGAATTAGTATGGCTGAAGCCAGTAACTGAACCTCGTGAGGAATAAGACATAACTTCCATCTCTCCACCCGGACAGAAAATCTTAAGCTGAACGATTGGGTCGTCCATAGTGGCAGTAGCGAGAGCCAATCGGTCCGCGTAGAAGGACTCTGAAGATATACCCTTTCCCCAATTCAGAGAAAGGTACGAGATATACGAGATCCATATTGTGTCTCCACTTCCTCTATTCTGCATGAAAGTGTGGCGAGAAGGGGATCTGTAGCTTGAGACTTTAGTATAAACACAATGGTGGGGCTTGTATTCGCTCCATCTCTTCTACTTGCCTTGCTGGGTTATAATGCTTCAACTCTGTCCTGTATAGTAGCGTTCCAGTATGACAGCCAACGCAGAACAGGCCGGCTGAGTTGCCTATCACTACTATCCTTCCAAGGCTGCAGGTATATTGTTTGTTGTTTTATTCCTCATTTTTTCCATCATCCACACATACCGTTTACTGAGAACCCGAACCTGGTTCCTCGTCCCGTTGGTCACAAGCGTTTGGTGTGAGTTTCCCTGTCCTACATTTCGAGTGGTGCAATGGTTGACCTCCATAGTCGAGTCTGTAGGATACATCGGACGTACTCTGTCGGCCTATGAATCTCCAGATTGGACAATCGGCCCGTACGTAATGCAAAGTACCCTCCTGCTTGTCGCGCCCGCACTTTATGCTGCTAGCATATACATGGGGCTGGGCCGAATCATCCATCTAGTCAAGGCCTCAGAGTTGGCAATAGTTCGGGTGACATGGATGACCAAGATCTTCGTTGCAGGAGATCTGGCTAGCTTCCTGACGCAGGCTTCAGGTGACCCTCACCATATGCGAGAGACGCATCGATTGCTGACAAAAATAGGCGCGGGCATTATGGTCTCCAGATCTAAACGCACGGGTGAGAATATTATCATGGGTGGTCTATTCATCCAGATTATTTTCTTTGGCTTTTTCCTCCTCAGTGCTCTCATTCTCCAGAGAAGATTAGCCAGGCGTCCCGTAGCAGAGTCCGCTAGTGACACCGTCCCCTGGCAAAAGCATCTGTTTGCACTGCATTTCTCAAGTCTTCTTATTCTGATCCGGTCGGGGTTTCGAGTCGTGGAATATATCCAAGGCTCGGGTGGCTTTCTCCTCCGAAACGAGGTTTTTATATAAGTGTATGGCGGACTCCTCATGCTTTTTGTAACTGCTATCTTTCTGGCCATTCATCCAGCTGAATTGAGCAGTCTCTTAGGTCGAGGGTGACTTATGGCCATTCAGGAGCAGCGTGGGAGGCTCATTCGCATGTTTGATGCATTAGATAGGCTATCAATTCTAGAAAATGGCCCCTTAATCGAGGCGGGTGGGTTTGCCATCAGAATTCCCCGTGTGGTAGTACGAACTGAGAGAAGCCAAGCTGAATTAATCTACTTCAATTTCGTTGAGGAAATCCTGTCCGAAAATCTCTATCATTGGCCACTGCGCATACGGTTTCCAGCGGTCATCCAGGACCTGCCATATTGCCTTTGGTAGCCTGAAAATCCACTGGTCAATACACCAGTCATACTGACGGCGGGAAAGGACACCGCAAAGATGCATGAGAATGATGAGAGCCAGAGGACTACGTTCCCGGATCAGGTTCACAAACTGAGACTTCAATCTGATTGCCCATCTCGCGGCAACAGTAATAGAAGTCAAGCCACCATAGGCTGCGGCTGTTACATCCGCCAGGTTTTCAATAGTTTCACTGTAGATATCGGTATCATGTGTCGGGTCTTGTGCACCACAATAAGCATTCAGCTCTCGTAATTGTTCGAAGGGTGAAAGAGCATCTTTTGGGAGAGATGCAAAACACTCGTCCAAGTATAGGAGACCTTTCCAGTCGCTCTTTTTAATTGATGGTGTAGCCTGTCTTAGCACTTGCTGCACACCCCGTGCTAATACTAAAATCTGAATGAAATCGTCAATGCATGTCCATGGGTCCGTTGACTCGGGCGAATGAGGAAAGCCGAAGGCATATACAACTATCACTCCTGATAATGCAAACATAGCCTTCGCATTTGAGTCATTGATATCGTCAAGCAGCTTTCGGAAAGATGCTAGTGCCTTGTTCTGGTGAGCCACGGCAGTACTAATATATTCCGGGCGGCGGCGGTTGTCCCGCGTTCGGGATATATGAAGTGCAGAAAGAGCTAAGATTCCATGCATGAGGAAGGGGTGCAACAAAGCTTCTTCAGGGACACGAAGACGCCAGACGGGGTCGGTCTTTTCATTGCGGGTTACGACCTGATATGTCGAGTTACACCACTGCATCATCAACTCCAGATCGCCCAAGTTGAGGCTCGAATGGTCATCTTTGGTGCACGTGTCACATGAATTTGCAGGTACAGGTGGCAGCTCTGGCAGGAGAGGTTCTTCAGGCCCAGGGTTAACTGACTGTGTGCGCCGTGGTTCCTCGTTCGCCCATAGAAGGGAACTGCTCGAGTCATATTCGCATTCCGCCTGCCGCTTAAAGCAATTGGAACACACTGGACGGGTTTCATCACACTGGACGGCCAGTTTAGTTGAATAAATACATGGAGTCAAGTCCATTGAGTGCATACCTTAACTCGTCTTCGCTTACATTCTATACAGCCGTGACGAGACTTCCGATGGGGCCTTCGTAGTGCCATCAGATGCTGCCGCACAGCGACCAGCTATGCTGACATACTCTGGAAAGTCAACAATGATTAGGGTAAAATGAACAGTTCTCGAGTTCTAATGTCATCCATGAGAGTAGAGAAGGCTTTTCTAGGCAACTATGAATGAAGTTGAGCTTGTTTTATTTAGGTGAATTTAAGTGGATTATGTCATCACGATCAATGCCAAGAATTGATCCAACATCAGAAACACGAGGTATATAATAAGTAGTACGTATAGTATATACGTATAACATCGTACAAAACTGAAGAAGCAGACTTGGTATCTCAGAATATAGGCAAAAGATAGAAGAAATAGAAGGAACAAAGAAAGAGAGAGAGAGAGAGAGAGAGAGAAAGAGAGAAAGAGAAAGAGAAAGAAAGAGAAAGAGAAAGAAAGAGAAAGAGAGTCATCTTTAACCCCCTCCTCCACCACCACCGCCGCTTCCATGGTTGTTATCGCGCCGTCGTTGTTTCTCATACAAAGAAAGCCCAGTGATGAGGACCATCAGATCGAACTCCTCTCCATAATTTGTCGAGTCAATTTGAAGTTTGCCACTTTTCTTAACGCTTTTGAATGCAGAGCTCGTAAAGATTGCAACAATCTTATTGGTTTGCTCGTCCAGCAGTTTGAAGTTGCGGCTACTCCATTTAGTAGCAGAGGAGCCCTCAACTGCAACGGCGTGTGTTCTCTTCCACATAAAAGACCGTCGCTCCGCTCCAAAAGCGCCCCGGACGGTCATTTGCCAGCGATACCTGTTACACCTGATATTTTGGGCGACAAGGTCTTCCCACTCAACCTGGTTGATACTCTGCGGGTCACCGAGCCCGACTTTGATGTGTCTTGAAAAATGCAAGAATTTGGAGACACCCACAGTAGGGGCATTCTTATCAGTGCCGGCATGGAATGTGAGGTCTGGCTTCTTTGGGGTGAAACACGACTTTTCCACAAAGAAAAGGGGGCTCTTGTCGTCTGAAGTCACGGTGTAATCATTGTGCCAGAGAGTATGGTATACATGAAAGAGACGAGGGTTGCTGCCGCAGCGCAAGAGACTTCCATCGAAAGACTCCTGGTCAGAAATAGATTCAGATAGCATCATCGTATTGAGGTCAAGGGATTATAACTAGTAGTAAGTGCATGATCGAATAAGAGATTGTACCCAGAAAAAAAAAGGGGGGGGGGAGTCTTCTACACATTTTATATAGCTCTTTGGAAGTGAGAGCCGTGAAATCATTTTAGGATCTTTGATACGAAAGGGAACAAGGCTTAGCGTTGATCATCGGTGCTATCCAATGAGTAGCAAGAAAAGCTCCCAGGGCGGTGCTCTTGGCTTTTGGAACGCCAGCCAGATTAAGCCTTAGGCAGATCCAAGGGCGCTAGCGAATACGACTTACCCAAACCGAAATCCCTGGTCATTTGATGGCAGATCATGTGATAAATATATCACATGACATCACATGACATCGCAGCCGGTGCCAAGACCCGAGCGCGTTGATGAGCGGACTGGCGATGCTGAAGATGAGGAACTGACAGATGAGACTTTGGGGTTGAGATTTCCCAATCTGGAACTCGATTCCTCCATCGCCTGGAGGCAGGTTCTTGGGCTAACTGTGCGCGCTTGACATTGGGTGCCTAATCCTCTGCACGAGTTGTCTGCCCCCGAATTGGGGTGGTGACTTTTCCTTCGGCAGATCTAAGTCGATCCAAGAATTATCGTTTTGTTTATGCTCTCCTAGTTACACCAGCCACCACCGAATCAACATGAGTTTTAAGGTTCCTTTCGATTCGAGCCCCCCCTCGACCCCTGGAAAATCTCGCAGCTTATTCAGTTTGTCTGAAACCCCTGCGGGTGCTCCGCCGTCGGCGTCCAACTCTTTCACTCCACAAGGCGCTCCTCCGTCTACCGTATTTGGTAGCTCCCAGATGAGCTCTCGATCACAGTTCGACTCCCCCGGTTCTTTGTTCACAAAATCCGGAAATATCAACCCCAACGACAGCATCTTCGGGTCTTCGATCGCATCCTTCGATTATCCAGCACCACGGGGAAGAAAAGCAGCGCCGGCCAAGCCCTTTACGCCCTCCCAACCTCTTTTCAGTGTGACAAGTGATAGTCGGTTTGGCGACTCAACCGACTTCGAGCCGTCAAATAGTTTCGCCTCGTCGCAAATGGAAGAAGATGCCGAGAGGGAGGAAGAAGTTGATGGCGATATGGATGAAGGCGATGCAACGGGAGACAGCAACCGCTTGAGCTTCCTGGACTCCCAGTTCGGAAAGCCCGTTTTCCCACAGTCTACATCGCAAGGTCAACGGAAACCAATATATACAAATCCAGGTAATGCGAAACGGCCGAAGATCGATGAAAAATGGGCCAGTCAATCACCTCTGCGCAAGACGAAATTGTCCCCCAAGAAAGACTCTCCAATGCCGTCAATTGTGCGAAACCTTACGTCGAGATCCCGTATTGCGTTAGTTGAAGAGCCGAGCCAAGTCATCATCAACACGGAGGATGAGATATGTCGCTTATACGACGAAGTGCGGAAGGCTGAATACCAAGATGTGGATTTCCAGGTCACACTGTCAGAGGTCTGTAGCCAACTTACGGATGATTGGGAATTATATGCAGAATATGAAGGGGTGTCTCGGATCTCTAGTACACAAGTTGGTCCTGGTGACCATGCTCCTGGTGTGATCAAAGCGAGCTTCTTAGGCTCTTTGTTGCTACAGCTTCACCATCCCCCTCTTTCAGGAGATAGGCCAGGAAACTTCCCCAACCCCCTAGGCTTTGCGGCACCGCAAAGTCTTGTGCTTGCTGGCTCGAGAACTAGTGCGCCCATCCCCATACCGAAGCTGCTCCTTGATTGGCTGAATAGAAATTATCCTCAGACGGCTGAACTGCGATCATTGAGAGACGTTGGGCCAAATCCCACTGCATCTTCAAACTTTTGGGAGATTCTTAAAGCCGCTGTGTTGCGTGGTCATATTCCCGAAGTTGCGGACGTCTTGCGAGCTGCAGATTTCAACTACGCTAGGTCTGCATTGGAGGATGGCTTGCCACAAACGGGCTATCGCGGGGCACAGTTGCAGAACATCCAGAAATGCATAAATAGAGCCCTGCAGATTCTAGATTCATGCCCCGGTACTCAGCACGGGGATTGGGATGTTAGCGGAACCGAGTGGAACATGTACAGGAAGCGTGTGCTTGCTGCAGTGACGGATCTTGAGGAGTTTGCCGAAGGAGATGAGCAGCAAGACTCTGAGCCGCCAGCTGTGAGCAACCGTTTCCAGGCAATCAACTTCGGATTGAAACCCAGCGCCGGGGGAGGCGAGTTCTCCTTTGCACAGTCCGCGCGCATGGCAGAAAGTCGTGTTCCGTGGACGATTTATCAAAATCTGAGATCTCTCTACCGCATTCTTCTCGGTGATACGAGCGCTATCATGAATCTTGCTCAGGACTGGGTCGAAGCGACGGTCAGCTTAACTGTCTGGTGGGATGGGGAAGATGACGATGAAAGTTCGGCGCCAAGTAACGGACTTGGTGCCAGCACTAGCATTCACTTTCTCCGTCCTCGGGTATTGAAACCCCAGTCTTCTAGCAGCAGCCCTGAAGATACTTATCTTCGCCGCCTTGACCTGGCTTTTAATAGTGCCACAAATGCAGAATCTGATGACGGCGGTTTCCGGGTTAACTCCCTTAGCAGCATCGAAGTTGGGCTGGCATCCGTCTTTGAAGGAAACGTGAGCGGCGTGTTGGAATTGCTTCAGACGTGGTCGCTTTGCGTTGCATCTGCTGTGGCGGAAGTTGCGTCTGCTGGTGGCTGGTTGGAACCAGCAACCGGGACAAAGCCGCTAACAGGCCTAAGCGAGAATGACTTGATGGTCCTCTCCTATGGTCAAGATAATAAATCACAGAAGGGTAGTGTTAGCAAGGATGACATTCTCAGCAGCTATGCATCTGGGTTATTTGAGCGCGGAAGTATGGAGAACGGTGTCCGGCAGGGCTGGGAATTGGCACTTGAGGTTCTAAGCCGCCTAAATGACCATGAGAAGATGCAGAAAAGCGTGTCAGAGCTATTGGATAAGTTACCGCTTGACACAGCGGAGCAGATGGACAGGGCCGTATTGCTATGCTCCGAACTGGGTCTAGAGAAAGAAGGGAAGCGAGTCTCTGAGGTTAGTCACCTATTTCTTGTTAACAGAGGATAACATACTAATTCCTTGCAGCGTTTTGGTGATCTTACGGTATCCAAGACGGAAGAATATGGCCTTGCTTTAATCTGCTATGCTCGGGCCCACAACCGACGCAAGGTCAAGTCCGTGGTTGATCTTCTCATCTCCTACAGTCTCGTCCAATCACGCGCGTATCCTGCACCTGCAGACCTTGATGAACAGCTCTACTCTTTGATCAGAGAACCTAAAGCATGCCTCTCAGCTGTCGCTGGCGTTGACGAGGAAGCTGCCGGTATACTTCAATTTTACTTCAGCGGTTATGCTACTCTGCGACGATACTACGAGACTCGTGATGAGGCCATTGGTCTTCAAGAGGGACAAAGACCACGGTTCAAGCCTTTAGCCAGACGGCGTGCGGCGGCTCAAGCTTTGGTTGCGGTCATCAGCAGCGCTGCAGACAGCATTTACGGTGGCCTTTATGACCCCAGCCGAGATTCTGCAGTGCAAGTTGATGGCTTATTAGCGCTTCTGGGCGAGGTGTTGCCCTTTGTCCAACGTAAGTCGTGGATGTTCCCCTTTGAATGCGCCCGGCCACTGATAAAATATTAGACTCTACACCCACGCTTTCTGTGTCGCAGCAATCCACTATTCTGTCCGCCATTGAGGATCTTGAAACGGTTACACCCCGTGTCTATGCTCAATGTGAAGAATGTTTCCGTTCTACGCTCGTCGAATATCACTCTTCCAAGCGCGCGGGCGCTGATTCGGCATCTAATGACTCTCTTGTTCTCCCACCATCTCCTCGTGCACTTCTGAAAAAGTCCATGTCTTCGTTGACCGCTTCGAGCACCTTCTCGTTCATCGGTAGTGATATGATCGAGTCCGCACGGAACCGGTCGGGATCTGGATCTGCTGGCAGCTCTGGCGTGCTGGTACCTCGTTGTGGTGATGGCACTCGGCCCGCGTATCATGAGCGAGGTTGGGACTGGCGTGCTGGCCTGTCGGAGGACATCAGGGGAGAGGATATTCTCCGGATGTTGCGCTTGGGGCTTGCAAAGGGACTGAGTTTCGGAGCTCTTGGGTCGGTCTAACCCAGCCAGGGATTGGTAAAAAGTTCTTGCATGAGCATGTACGCTTTTTGAAGGGACGGCACTTGTCACTTCGTGGATTTATTATGTATAATGGGTAATAGCGTTCAGTAACAGATATAAAGACCAAGGCATATGAAACCCCGACACACATGGACGCAATGTATCATGGCAACTGCGCCATTGGCCGTAGTTCCGTCTCATCGCACCGAGGATCATCCATGGTAAAGAGCTATAACAAATGCAGCATACAGTGTTGGAAATTACACATCCACTATACTACTTGAGTTACAAGTGCTGCCGCACCCTCACTCCCTAGCCGTGGCTCCCGTGTCTTTCTATTCTACACTGCCACATACGCCCCTATACCCCGTGTCTCTTAACCCCATTGCTTTTTTGCTTCTTTTGTGTCACAGAATTATATGTTAAGTTTGAGGTTCCATTATCCTGACACATAACGGATTTTTGAAAGAAGATGTTACACCTAGATGAATGCTTCGGATTGAAAGTTTCCTTATCCATCGTGGCCTACAAACGTCTAAGGCTGCCTTAATGGCCATCCATTAGCTCGAGAGACTAGGTCCCTCTATATCCTCTATAGCAAAGCAAAAGAAGAGACCAAGATACCAAAGTATGCATAGAAGGGGCCCGGGAATCTGCACAATAGACTGTCTCTCGAAGGACGGAGGATTATATAAGTAGAACCGCCAGCTACTCTCTCAAGGCCCATCTTTTTCAAAGTTCTTTACGAAGAGTCACAGTTATCTGCCAGTATGCAGCTAATTTCTTGCATTGCCCTTGTGTCCCTTTTTACGCTGGCTACTACAGGTGATGATGATGGCCATTATTGGTTCCCCGGATGCTCTGATATCAAATTGGAGAACAAGGAAATCAAGCGGTGCCTTTCCCAGTGATCGAGTCCTACCTATCGGCCAAATGCCCTGATAAAGATGGAAATCTCATTGAATCTAGGTTGGATCTGACCCAATGTGCCACTGATATAGAGAAGGTAAAAAGAAGAAGTATGTGCTGTACCGCAACATTTGCTGCAAGAACTAATTCAGGACCGGCAGGGAAATAAAAGACAAACTCGTCCTGGAACTGTGTATACTTCGCGATGATCTCATGTACTTTTTTTTCTGGACCCATATTGATGGGAAGGATAGGTCTATCCACACCGAGTTCTGTACGTGCTCCCTAAAGAAGTAGCATTTATTCGTCTACTCTCTAACCTATGGTTAAAGCGAGCAGAAACACTCAGAAAGTTGTGAAATTCCATGACGGTATTATTCATTGCTTCGAGAATGAGGGAGAATGCGTATAAGCTGCGGCACTCACGCACTCATCTTCCTAGTTCTCTCCGTTTCATGTTGTTATATTGAAGATGACGCATTTAACTCTCTCACATAGTTTGCCTGACGATGTACTTTTAGCTGTCATGGATGCATGAGTTCTTCAAGCAGACCGAGAGACAAAATATTCTACTCGTAGTATGACTGTATGATGTTCAGTTTTTGGTGGCTTGAGGGGCTTACTAGTAGTTACCATGGGTTAACTAGTATGTGATACGCGGGCGTGAGGCTGAAAATATAGAGTAAGATGTTTAATTCTAAAATTACTTTTGAGAGAAGGAGGCCGGATGAGGGATACCACGCCAGATGCAACTTTGGCAGATGACATCGAATGAGTAGTTCGGTTAGATCGGCAACGTCAATTCTGAAACAAGTCAGATAAGAGCCTCAGCTGAAGAGTGTCTTGCCAACTTGGTTGAGTCACAGCGTCCATATAACCTTAGGGCTCATGGAGGATCAGGCCAGAAATGGCTGCCTGGCGACGGGGCACGGTGATTGGCCAATGAGGGGGCCTGACTCAGGCCATCCTTGGGTCCAGTGACCCCGCCGGGGGAACGTGATACGGCGATAGGCCTGATGGGCAACCGTCCAGCTGCGTTCTCCCCACTCACCAGTCAGCCTTGTGTCAATCCACCGGCTTCCTCCGTCCTCTCATGCATGGAATTAATCTCCAGTAACCTTGAAGGAGCACTCCCCAAGTTGCCCGGTTTGTCACCTTGGCCGTGATTCGCTCTGTACCCTGACCGCCCCATGCGCTCTTCGGCCCTACGACTCTAAATAGGTAAAGAATGAAGAGGGTTGGGTCTACTAGTATTCTATATTAGTGCCTTTGGACAGACCAGCTGAAAACCCCTGTGACAGGAGGACGTGCGCTTGCAAAGGCCCCGCGCTACCCTGCCAGAATGCAGGACTGTTGCGATCCCTTGGCCTTCTTAGCTCCAACGGTTCCATCAAAAGTGGGTAATCATGTCCAGTTGAAATCACGGCTGCAATCGGTATCAGCTGTCATCGTGGAATTAACTAACTAATTACCTTCTGCAACAAGTGCATTAGTCAGAGGTATGTGTCTATGCACAATCTTAGACTTTGGGTCTGGCTTGCTCTGAATTGAAACTTGAAGGACTCAGCCCGACGAACCCCACTGATCGACTAGGGCTCGGCGTCGTCCGTCGTCGGCCCTACGTGGATTGGAGCATAACCACGATGGATGGTACTAACTAACCTTGCCCGATAGACTGGGTCCTACTATTTTTTTTCCCATCACTTGGCTCCCTTTTTTTTTTTTTTTTAGCACACCTCTTGCCCTCGTCGCGATACACGTTTTCTTCGGGCAATGAACGACCGTGGATTTTGACGGATGCCTTGCATCTGTCGGTGTTTGACTCTCAAAGCGGCTTGAATAGGAAGGCATGCGACTTGCTTCTGTCTCTAATTGTTCCGTTTTGTGTCCCCATCGTGGTCTATAATGGTCTGGTTGCCTGAAGGCCAATTTTTATAAATGATCGACCTTTAGCATCTCCCCTTTCCCGGTTTAACAAACTACCGACAACATTCTCTTGGTTTTCCCCTAGCCCTTTTTATGTTCGAATCGCTCTTTAACAGGCGATTTGATTTTGTTGTCGCGTCTTGCTGGCCGCCAACCCACCCGCTCTTTATTATCATAACTTTATCGTGACAGCCTCTGACAACCTTTACCATGTGCTTCAGAGTGGTAGAACGGTTTTCAGTCTGTGGTTGCCTCTATTTTCAACACGCGGTTGACCCGTGTGAAGCGTATGGCCAACGCGGCCATGTGGTGCAGGAGAAGGTTGTTCTCGTCGGATATGCATGCGAAAAGCATGCCGCACGACGGGGTGGATCTACACCTAAAGGCTGCAATTGGCCCGATTCTGGCTATTCCAGCAAGGGATTTTGACGTCGACAAGATACATATCAATTGCAATGCCCAACGTATGCTGCACTTTTTGACCTGTCTGTGACGTGTCAGTCTTGGGGGGCAATTGGAGTTGGGGTCACGCTGAAACCCTACGCGACCAACTATCCTATTCTTGCCGGCGACGCTTCGATTCCCCGGACTTTATTCAACGCATGCATCTTCTTTCCTCTTTACGTTCTGCTAGTTCCAACATCTCGCCCAATCTTTCCCCCTCTTCCCTCTTATAATTTCGGTTTATTCTTTGTGCCCCTAGTACTGAACTGGGGCTGTCGATGCCGGCCATGAGACACGATGAACTACGACAGCGATCAGCGATTCGTTATTTGGGTTGTGCGATTTAGCATTGAGATGGACTGGGAGTATACTGAGTATACGAGTTTGCATGGATGGAGTTTTTGATTTCCAGGCTGGTGACCTCGACACTCATTAGTTCTAATATTGCGGTGTGTGCAGCTGGCAGGCCAGAACATCACCAATTCAATACATCTCATTTCCTCTAACCTTATAACACAATCCAATAAGAAACTACTCTCGACCAATAATCCTCTCCAAGAAATCAAACCCCCTCCTCTGTATCTCCCACGTCCGAGATCCCACCTGCATGCCCATCGCAAACGTATGATCCTCCCCCAGAACCTCCACCATCTCACACTCCACCCCTTTCTCCTCAAGAACCCTCACCAACTCCCTACTCAAATCAATCGGAACCATTCGATCCTCAGTCCCATGCACAACACACGTAGCAGGGAACCCCTCCCGAACACGACACACTGGGTCAATCTCCCTCACATCCCGCCCTGGGAAACAAGCCCCTAACACTCGCCCGTTCGCAATCTGCACAAACGCAAACGCATCCCGCACGCGCGAGAAGTCCGGCCCTTGACCCCGCCCTGACTGGTCCATCTGGCCCTCGAGCGAGATAGAACTATCTGTGGGCACGGGGTATTCCTCATAAACCTTTCCAATGAATTCTGGGGATAGTCCCGGCGGTAGTTTCTCCGCCACGTGCGGAAGAGGTTGGGTCCAGAATGGATGCGTGAAATGCACTGCTCCGTAGAAATCTAGAATTGCCTTTGGTCGTCTCGGGACGTCGTAGCCCTGTTGTTCCTCATTTCACCGTTAGCATATATGAATTCAAACACACACACACACACACACACATATACCCCTACATACATACATATTTTAATGAAAAAAAAAGAAAGAAAAAAAAAGGAAAAAAAGACCTACCAAGCTCAACGCCAAAAACCCACCACTGCTCGTTCCAAACGCCAAAACCTTATCTGTATCCACACGCACCGATCCCATCCCCAGATCACTTAGAGCCTCTTGCAGACGACCATCAAACACCCACGCCAGGAGATCCCGACAATCCTCCACGGGGCCGTCGAGGATATTCACTGCGGGACAGAGACGGTGGTTGGGGACCACGACGATCCAGTTCCGGGATAGACAATCCTCGATCTGTGGTATGGAGACCATGCGTGAGTTGCCGAGGATGAAGGCTCCGCCGTGGATGTTTATTACTGTTTGTCTCGGGGACATGTTTCATTAGTACGAAGTCAATATCATCTTTTCTTTTTCTTCCTTTTTGTATAGTAGCTATTCAGAAGGGGAAAGGAAGGTAGTAAGTACTAAAGTAGTAGGGATCACGTACAGACAGGGTGTTTTGCATTCTTGTTGGATTGGGTTCGCGGTAGGTAGATATCTGTTGTTATTTTCGAGCCGTTTTTCTCTTTGTAGAGAGCGGTTAGTGGGTTGGGTGTCATTTTTTCTTTTTCTTTTTCCTTTTCCTTTTTTCTCTGGGCTTTTTGCTTTCTTGCTTTTTTGGACTTGTATGTTGTTTTGTGTTAAGATGGAAAGTGTAAGTTGGCTGCTGTTACGTGCATGATATTAGATTTGGTGGTTGTTTTTTTCTTAATTCACTTTATATGGCTATATGCGGTTGCAACTTACTGAATCTATCACCTATGTCAGTGATTGTGATATATGGATTCAACCGCAGGAACTGGCGTATACGCTTTTATGTCTTGGTCGGGATATCCGGCCTTGACAGTCACGGATGACCCGAGCCATGGAATGTGGGTGTCACGCCATACTTTGTTTACATGCATAGATGATCGAGGCTAAGAGCCTTAAGTTGAAAGCGCAGATGAAACATTTTTTTTGCATTTTTGTAATTTTTTAAGCTAATCGATGGAGCATCATTCATCATCATTCATTCTGGACGCAATCAAATACATATCCCTGGCGAGGGTTAAGCACTGACGTGACCAGATAAAATCATCACTTATTCATTCCTTCATGGCATGAATTATTCGCCTGGCTGGTCTGTTATAGAGACAGACCTAGGGCGACCTTGTCCTTCCATCCCCACGGGCCGCAGCTTCAACCTCAATGCCAACTCCACACACACCTCTACCCATAGGCATTGTACTGACCCTACTCTCCTCCCCAGACGCGACTCCCTCCAACTTTCAACTTCACTGTAACATGAAGCGAGTCCGACACATTCCTAGCGGACCACAATGTGACCTTTTTTTCCCTTTTTTTTGGGGGGGTTTTTCTTTTTGAGTATCGAAATGCTCTCTTCGGAATCCATTTGAGGATAGACTGTGTTCGGAGCATCATGACATGATTATGACATGCCACATTGATTGACATTGCTTGACAGATGGGGTCAACCCATCTCCAGATACTTGACCAAAACTCCATCACCTTCATGATTTAACGGCGCACAACAATGCCCTGGCGACGAACACCACGGCGAGCTCGGCGGTACTCCTCATCGCTATCGGACTCGGAGCAGCTAGCCTCTGATGACTCGGTAACGTAGCCGCAGCGGCTACCGCCACAATCGAGCTTGACGCGATCACCCTTTCGAGTGATGCCGTAGCGTTCGCAGCGGCAGACGCTGGCTGGGTCACTCATGGAAGAAAGAGAAGAGGGTGAGGTACTACCAGAGGACCGGGACGACCGGGAAGACAGTGACGAGCCAACTGAGCTGGGTGGGCTATTGGAGAGGGAGTACTCGTCTGAGAGACGGGATCCCGCAAAGCGTGTGGTCAGATCCTCCATGGTAGGAGCGAAGTCAGTCTCCCGGATTTGGCGGGAGGCGTAAGGCTTCGAGGGCTTGGGGTGGTGTATCTTGGACGGAGACGGGGCACGGCCTTTGACAACCTCATCGGAGGCTCTTCTGGGCTTCGAGGAGGAAGAGCTGGGTTTCTTGCTGCCTCCGGGAACGTCGAGGACGTTCAGCTTGCGGCCAGTGGTTGGCTCAACGGTGTACTCAACGGCGGGATCATGGGAGACGTGGTATCCATCCATGATGTACTAGAAGAATCAGTACTAGCCAACAGACATTGACGGGGAAGTCCAACTCACATAGTACCAATAGCGGCCGCCGAGCTTAAGCATGGAGGTCTGGAAGCGGAACTTGCCAACCCATGAACCGGACTTGCCCTCATCCCTGGAGAGGGGGATCTGGCGGGAGTAGTTGTCCCAGGAGCCAAGCAGGTGGACAGTCTTGACATTGGACGAAGTCCGAAGAGTGAACTTAAGTTGCACAGCGGACATTTTGAATGACTGACGTAGTTTAAACTAAAGATTAAATAGTATTGCACGGGCGAATGTATCGATTATCGTGTCGAAGTCCAAGATGAGAACACTCTTCTACAAGATTCGATGTAGAAGATATAAGACTAGAATCGAAAGACTACCAGAGTCGATTCAATCAAGTCAGTGTTGGTTGGTTGGTTGGTTGGTTGACTGCGGTATCCAACAGTAATGTTCGCAGATCCAGTCCACGACACGAAATTAGAAAAGATAGTAAAAAAGCCTCGGCGATAAAATGAACAAGGCTGAGCAAGGTTGTGAGCTGCTGAATGGAGACGTCGACCAGCGACAAAGTTGAACTGTTCAAACCAAGATGGGGATAATTGGGACTGGGGGCGATTAGAGAGCACAGCTCGTCTGTCAGGGGGATTTGAGTATGATTTTGGTAGTTTTGATATCACAAAAGTGAAGGTAAGGGGAAGTATAGAAAGATGATTATTAAGGTATAGTAGAATGAATTGAAGCAAAGCAAAAACAACTAAACCGATGCAGCCAGTGCACAGGTGTCTCCAAACGAAAACTAAGGGCAGCTCCAAACAAGACCAGTCTTGCTGAAGAACAGAAAGAAAGGAAGAGAAGAGAAGAAGGCACAAGGCTTCCTGGCGGCTGCGGCATCTTTAAGGCAGTCTCTCTGGAAGCCTCAGGTCACACGGCATCCACAGCTATTCTTGGAGGTGGTGGAGTAGGAACGGACCACCGCCAATTGCCAGCCTTCCCCGCCCATCCCCGTGTCCGTCGGCGGGTAACTGGCCTGGTCCATTGGTTGACCGGCCATCCAACCACCATGCTGGACTGACCGCCTGTGAGTCCCATCACATTAACTGTTCGCGTCAATGCCGGTGGACGAACAGGAAGCCGACGATGAGTGCTTTCGCTCCCTGCAGGATTGTGATAAAGTTTACCGGAAAATTTTTCACTCAAGGAGGGGTCAATTCCATCATCCCCTCCTCTCTATCCATGTCCTCGGACGTGGTTCAATCATTGTCCTCACTACTGGTGTAAACGAACCAGGATTCCAGCAGGGAACGGCTACATCGACAAGGATATAAGTAATGCAAGATTCTAAAAAAAAAAAAAATAAAGATAAGTTATTCTATTTTTTACTCTGATATGGTAAGCAACGAAAAGACACAAATACATGTTCGCTTCTCCAGAATCATCTCCAGCAGCAAGAAAAGCAAGTGTGTTCAAAACCATAAGACGCATCCCTCGAATCCACGGTACGCCGGAAAAATGCCAAGTCAATCTGTTTTTTTGGTGGACAACACAGAAAGCCTGAGAGGATAAGGATTAAAAATGTAGAGAAACACAGCGTAAGACCATATCGTAACAGAAAAGAAAGCCGGTTGTCAACATGCATGGAGGGTGGGTTCCTCACGGCAGCCCCTCACCGCACGGACACGCCAGAACGGTTGGTGAACATGCGGGCGGCAATGTTCATCGAGGCCAGCTCTTGGAACAGAAGCTTGGCAGCGTACGGGATATGCACCTGCGAGATCCTGTGCTTGTTGTTACACAGTCGACACTCAAAAAGTCCCTTCTTCAGTTTACTGCAGCGAGTCATGGTTAGTCACAATTACAGATCAATAAAACCTATTCAGGAGACTGGGATATCACTTACGCAACTGGCGTCATCAACCCACAGTCGTCACAGATGTGGACGCGGAACGGGTCGGAAACGTCGAAGAGACGCTCCTTTAGGAAGGCACTGGCTCCATGGGCGATCATACAATCACGTTCCATCTCTCCGAATCGAAGACCACCATCACGGGCACGACCTTCCACGGGCTGTCTAGTCAAGATCTGAGTCGGCCCACGAGCACGGGCATGGATCTTGTCATCGACCATGTGGCGCAGACGCTGGTAGTACGTAGGTCCCAAGAACACCTGTGCCACTAGCTTCCGGCCGGTATGGCCGTTGTACATTACCTCAAACCCGCGAGATTGGTAGCCATGCTCGCGAAGTAAACGAGAGACAGAGTCGACAGTAACATCCGTAAAGGGTGTTGCATCACCCTCAAAGCCACGCAGGGCTGACACCTTACTAAGCTGGCACTCAATCAAGTGAGCAATGGTCATACGAGAAGGAATGGCGTGAGGGTTGATGACTAGATCGGGTGAAACACCTTCCCGAGAGAACGGCATGTCTTCCTGACGGTAGGTAATACCAATGGTACCCTTCTGTCCATGACGCGAAGCGAACTTGTCTCCTATCTGAGGGATTTTAGTAGTCCTCATGCGGACCTTGACGAACTTCAGGTCATCATTGCTAGTAGACACTAGAACCTGGTCCACAATACCGCTCTCGGTGCTCCTAAGAGGCGTGGAGACGTCCAGCTTGGTATGGGCTTTGGTTCTCTGGCCGAGCTCCTCGGCGTCAGGAGCCAGAGGCGCCGTCTTACCAATGATGATATCCTCACCCGAGACACGTACGCCAGGGGCAATGATACCATCCTCATCCAGCTTATCATAAGTACCCTTTCTCATGCCGATCGTATCCTGTCGCATTGGCTTCTCAAATCGCTCAACAACCGTCAAACCAACCATCTTCTCACTGTCCGTGTATGTGCGGTAGAAAAGACTGCGGAAAAGACCACGATCGATACTGCTTTGGTTCATAACAACTGAATCTTCCTGGTTGTAACCAGAATAACAAGCAATAGCAACGATGGCGTTCTGACCGGCTGGCAATTCACGGAATCGCAGGAACTCCATTGACCGTGTTGTCGCCAGTGGCTTCTGAGGGTAGTAGAGAATATTTGCCATAGTTTCCATGCGCTGGTCGAAGTTTGTCAAGAACACACCCATAGCTTGCTTACCCATAGCAGATTGGTAGGTGTTACGGGGCGATTGATTGTGATCAGGGAATGGAATGATACTAGCACAAACACCGAGAATCATACTAGGATGAATCTCACAATGCGTCCAAGTATGTGCTTTCTGGCTCAGTATCGAGCGAACACGCTTGTTAGGATCGAGCTCTTCTTCGGGAAGGGCGTAACCAGCCTGAAGCTGCTTGGAGATCTCCAGGTCTTCCGGTGTCATAACAATCATGATCGTTTCTTCTTCTTCGGCGTCAACGTATTCAACAACACCCGATCTCACTAACCCGTCCCATCCAAAGTAACGCTCTCTACGATCTTCAGGATCGAGGTCAGGTGGTAACTCTTTGTCTTGTTCCAACTTGCGGATGTGCTCCTTGTTCAAGACCAGGCCGCCGCAGTTTTCGCTCTTCGGGTCATTATCGATGACGAACAACGGCCTGCAAACACGTCCAGCATCGGTGAAGATCTTAAACTCTCGCTCACGAATATCACGAATCAAACTGACCTCGTGAGAGATCATATTCCGTCGCCGCAGTGACTGCATCGTGTTGACGAGATGGGCCGGATCTCGGTGAATACCGACCCACACTCCATTCACGAAGACTTTTGTTGCGTTAGGCGTGACTTGGGGCTCAAACTCCTCAAGGACTTCCATATTACGTTGAATCATGAAGTCGATGATAGGCTCGCTGGGTGTACCAACAGTGACATAACACATGAGAGCCAAGTTCTTGACCAGACCACAAGCCTGACCTTCAGGAGTCTCTGCTGGACAAACCAAACCCCAATGGGTATTGTGAAGTTGGCGAGGTTTAGCAATTTTACCATCACGACCAATGGGTGTATTGGTTCGGCGAAGATGTGATAAGGTAGAAGCGTAGGTATAACGACTGAGCACTTGCGACACACCAGCTTTGGCGCTTGCAGCCTTTTTCTGTTCACCCCAGTTACCAGTAGCAAGGGCGTACTTCAAACCGCCGGTCAGTGTGCTGGCCTTGATACCAATATTGAGGTAGATCTCTCTGTTGGTCTCAACACATCTCTGGACATAACGCTGTAGATCGCGAGTAACTCGGGTAAACAGAACACGGAAAAGATTCGCCAGAAGAGGACCTGCAAGGTCGAGACGCTTCTTTCCGAAGTGATCACGGTCATCTACATCCCGGCGGCCTAGGGCACATTGTAAAAGTCTGTGCACCATATAACCTAAGAAGAATGCCTTCCGTGTCTCACTACCTTCGCTCTGTGAGATATGGGGAAGCAACTCCTTCTGCATGATTTCACGCGCGTATCTCACACGACGTTCATGGTTCATGCTGGATTGAGAAGAGCCACGCTTAGCAATGAAATCTAAAGCAACTTCACGATCTTGGATGACAAAGCCCTCTTCAATACAAGGCTTTAGCATTTCCAGCATAGGAATATCATTACGATCGTAGCAAATATGGTTAAGAATGTCCTCGTCAGAGACCACGCCGAGCGCTCTGAAAACGACAACGATCGGGATATCTGTCTTCACGTAGGGCAACGTAGACCTGATAGTAGGGCCGAATCCGCCCTTCGCACTATCACCCTTAGCGAACAATTTAAGAGACAGCTGAGAAAGAAGCCGAGATCCTTTCTCGACGGCACTTCGAATTTCGGCAACGTATGGTGTTGGACTCGGAGGTGCTTTCTTGAAAACCTGGACCGTGTTACCAGCACTTCGCTCCTGGGCAATCAAGACCTTTTCACTTCCGTTGATGATGAAATAACCACCGGAGTCGTAAGGACATTCGTTCCAGTTGTATAAGGCCTGCTCGCTCAGGTCCTTAAGAATACAATATTTGGACTTGAGCATAATAGGCACCTTTCCGATGAAAACAGTTTCCTCTTTGGCTTGATCAGCAGGCAAGTCCTTCTGCTCCCACTGCAAGAAGGTGCCACGAGCCTTTCTGTCTTCATCTTCCTCCATCTCCTCGTCGTCACGATCAGCAACCGATCGCTCTCGACCTTCCATGATTCGCTTTGTGATGCCGAGATAGAGGGGGCTGGCGTAGGTAAGATTGCGCAGGCGAGCTTCTTGGGGCAACATGATAGTGGTGGCACCATCACCCTCAGTGACGGAGGGACGGGAAAGCATAACTGTTCCGAACTTGAGTTCATAGCGACGGACAACAACGGGGTCGACTTCATCTTCGTCAGGCGGAAGTGTTTGATCTAGCGTTACTTGGCCTTGCTCCTCCACTAGCTCTTGCATTGTCGATGAAATGAATTCATCAAAAGAATCTAGCTGCTGCGAGACTAGACCCTTCGTATCGAAGAAAGACGAGATGACGGTCCAGCAATCCTCCGAGGTGATACCCTCCTCCATATCATCGTAGAACTCATCCTCGTAAGCATCATCGTAGTCAGCCATTTTGACGAGGTTCTGCCACCAATACTACCCAGTAAAGAATCGATCAGTGAGCGCAAACAGCGCGACGCGCTCAATAAAAGATCCCGCGCACAGGTTGTCTTACTGCCAAAAGAAGCAGTGACACCTGGGAAGGCTTATCGGAAAGAGACGCTGAGAAATAGTCAGTGAGCTGGGAATCTCAGGTAGATGGAAAGTGAGAGATCCCAGACAAACTGTGATGGGGATGAATGGCGCAGGTGCTGGGCTTCACCTCCGGACTCTGATGGATCTTGAGCAGAGCCGCCACTAGCCTCGACCGCGGTCTTGGCGCTATCAGCTGACTAGCAAAGAAGCTGGTTTGTATATATCACGTGATACTAAGTTAGGCCAGGGCACTGTCACTACTAGGTAGGATTTTACTGATACAAATTGGGATCAAGTAATGATGTTGACTATAATACATAGGCCCGTAGAACCCCCCTAATGATAACAAGGCCATTTATAAGAACTGTAAAAGAGTATCAAGCATTTCTTTATGATCTTTCTGTGCGGGATCATCGTCTGAAAGCCCTGCGATTTGTTCTAAGGCGATGTTAGTATAAGACGATAGAGAGGAGAGCAAGGGCAAAACTTACGCTTCAATGTACCCTGAATAAGAGAAAGGCTTTCATCGCGATCCGCCAAGAGGGACACGATCTTCTTTTTAGCGCCGTCATCTTCTGCTACAAGCCACGCCAGCATTACATCGATGAGCTTTCGAGTTCATATTAGCCATCAGATCAACCTTTCTAAAAAGATAGCGACAAACCTCAAGGGAGAATAGACCAGCATCAAATCGCCGAGAGAGCCATTCGACAGTCATCCCTTCTTGTTCCGCTTCAGTGAAATTTTTTCGCTCCTTCTCGATCGCTTGTTCAACCGGCGACAGCCTCGACGCATAATCGCGCCTCAGCTTGACCAGCTTCTCAATCTTCTCATAATCCTTTTCCATGAATTTAGCAAGGGTGCGGATACGGGCTGCCGAGCCCCCAGGTAGGAGGCGCAGAAGTGAAGCAAATATACCCAGTAAATGCTCCATGGTTTGATTCTCTTGCTGCTCGAGGTCAGTTGTAAACCCATGATCTAGAAAGCCAAAGGCAACCTTACCTTCTTCATGAACATTCCAAACACTGTTCTCAAGCATGCTGCTTCGACAAACCTTTCACACGCGGGCCTACCTCCCAGTCCACCTAAAGCGTGATCTAAGACTCGCAACGCGCGTGGTTTACTGAACTTCCCTTCCTTTAACATGATCTGTGCAAGTTCAATACCTTCGCCCTCAAGAAACTTTTCTTTCCCAGCATCTTCAGCGACAAGGCAGATCAAGCAGTCAAACAGGTTCTCCACGAATCCTTCCTCGTCTGAATCCTTTTCAGGATCGCGCTTACGGTACTGGCTGAGTTGTTGAAGAAGGATATCGACACCATCGAGGCTAATGAATTTGTTTCGCGTCTTGGATGATGACTGCAATAGGATAGCTAATATTTCAGCTGAGTATTGCTGGTTTTGGCTGATCGGTCTTTCCTTCTTCTGTATGCGAGCCAAGAGCCATGGAAGCAGATTTGTATCATCGCCTAGCCTCTCCGCATACGACGTTTGTGACGCAAGGTTCTCTAGGACACCTTTAAACGAATTAGGATCGCTTTCATGTTTCAGTCTATGGGGAGGGCCAACTTACTCAGCACATAGTAAACGCCTGCTCTGTCGACATCAGACTCTTCGTCCAACCGTGTCAAGTTCTGCGCTAATAGTTCGATAAGATCGGCATCCAGCTAGGCATATCAGCATCATACGACAAATGTTGGACTCGGCAGCGTACCATTGCATTTACCAATATCTCCCATTCGTCTTGCTCGGCTTCAACGTCTTCATCAGTCAATTCACTGATTATTTGGATCGCATCAATGGCAATGTCTGCATTTTCGTGCGAGAGCAAAGAGATCAGAGAGCCTACACAACCCAAGTTTGAAAATTCCGCATATAGTTCGGGGTGCTCAGAGAGAATGGATAGTCCCTTTATCTCGCCGTCTAGATCGGCTTCCGAGGCCATGAACCTGGACATATAGTTAGCACACGCATATATCGCCACGAAGCGCAGATTCACCGCATACTTTTGAGGGTCGTTCTCATATTTTCCGCGCAATTCGGCATTCTTTGATATCTTCTTCTCGAAATTGAGAGCAAATCGTCGCAGCCATGTAGCATCGAATTTCTCGGGCTAATTCAGACTCTCAGTATCCCAGGACTGCAACCCCACAGGCTTGGATACACCTACCGCAACATCGCCTTTCTCCTGCTGGTCAATATACTGCATTGCCTGAGCTGTCTGGCGCTCCATACCACCTCCGAAAAAGCGCCCTTCCTCATCGTCGGGGATATCCTCGGCATCGAAGTCTGGAGGTAGCTCTGGACCAGCCTCACCATCATCCTCGTTCTCATCTTCAACCATTGGCTCCTTTCCCTTAGATTTCACATCGCCGTTCGCATCTAATTTGGCGGCCTTGTAGAGTTCATCTTTGTGTCGCAGGTCAGTAAGCGGCGAGGGGAACGGTAAGAAGGGCGGAATGTACTTGGATCTGTGGCAGTGTCCAGTTTGCGCTTGGCACTGGCTGCTGAGGTAGGTTTCTTACTTTGTCAGCGTTAAAACCGTAACATAGAATCCGGATATCTCACCTTAAAAAGATCATCTATACTAGCCATTGTTGCGGCTTGCGTAGTAGGAGGGGAGAGGGGTACGTGAAAGAAACCCACGTAGCCTACCAGCCAAGTTTAATACCAAAACTGTCTGGCAGAGGTAATTCAGATCTTCCGCAGGATAGGCTTGACGACTGGAATATATACTTTCAATATCGTGCTCGGGAATTGGTTCTATCACTTGGTCGCGCAGATGACATTACGGGCGGCGCGATACGCAAAAAACGCAACTGCCAAGCGCCGAAAGATTTCTCGGAGCGCATCGATTTACTTTCATTCCGCAGTCTCACTATCGTTACTCTAGCTTTGCATCTCTACACAGACATTACATCCGGAGAACTACTTCTCTTCTCAATCCCGTCCTCACTTTTCATATCCTCACAATGGCTCCTAGACAACGTGTCGTCTCTGCCCACCAGGAAAAGAGCTTTTTGGGTGCCGCCTACGATGAAGTCACTCACCCCGAGAACGCCACCATCGTGAGAAGTGTTCTTGTCTTCGGTGTAAGTAAATGACTGTGCCATGGCTTCGTCTGGGTTTTTCTTTGCAGTAGAGATGCTGATTGTTCCTTTACCACAGGCCGGTGTCGCTTTCCTTTACAGCTCTCTCGGCGAACTCCTGCTCCCTCCGTAAGTCGGCGCCTTTTTCCCCTCCCTCCCCCTGATGATTTCGCGATAATATCGGTTCTATCCCGTATTTTTGAAAGCTGATGAGCGGTTTAGTCTGTGAACGGAACACCCGAACGCATCCGTTGCTGGCAACCATCACTGGGATACAACTTCATTGGGAGTCAGGCGATTTGTTGAGGTCGATTCGGAATAGACTCGAACTTGCTATTATTTTTCCTTGATTTAAGTAATGGATACCTGTACTATATTGCATGGCTTGTGCTTTTGTGGCCATATATGTTTTGGATGGACTCATGTGGCGTGCATTATCATCTCCGATATGTCAAAAGAACATGAACTCCCCAATACGACTATGACATCCTTCTGAGGTTTGAATCAAAAACTCTCTATCGTGGGAAAGAACCTCTCTCGGCAAACTCTCGCCTCCTAGATTGGATTTCAACGATGAGCTAGTCTTGTCTTGAATCTAGAATAGAATAGTATCACCAGCGGTCAGAGTACTAACTAATGCCAGGTTTGTAGTAGGTTCAATGACGCAGGCGATTGATTGCAAGGGCTCTATTGATAAACAATTGGGGGGGGGAGGAAACAAAATATTAAAAAAAATCAAATACAGCCTTGCTGCCAAAAAAAAAAGGTACAAGTTCCGAATGAATCCAACCGTGGTACTTTAATGCCTCAGGCACTGCTTATCTATCGAGAACCATATGTCCACGTACTACCTACGGAGTACTCGTAGTATTCCTGCTACTAGTGCTTCTAGTACTACTCCATACCTGATGATAATATCCGATAACGGCCAGACGGATAGTTGAGCTACTCGTACTAGTGCTCCCCAACTCTTCCCATCCTTCGGAGCACGGCATCAGACATTGATTTGACCACCCACCAATGAAGCCAAACGGGGGCTGGCCACTTAAATCTTCCCAATGTCGAGATAGCGGGGAAAAACCCACAGCTACCTAGGTACCCCACACGGGGAATCCCCGGAACACCGCCCTCAACTGCCGGCGAGACCGCTATTGAATTTCAAGTTTATACTAATTGTGCGAATCCAACACTCCGGTTGAGTCACTAGCTGATCTTGTTTGTATGGCTCTCCTTCTCTCACGGCTGCTATAGCAGCTTATCTACATCACTACTTTCATCATGATATCCACGAAGCGCACAGCGTCAGACGCAGACTTACATCACGGTAACCCTGTGGCGAAACCAAGCTCGCTGGGGTATGATGCGCGTACACCATGGCTTCAAGACTCTAAACCGCCTCCGACATGGCGGACTCTAGGAAACCCGGCAGTCCGGCCGTCTCTGCCGCTCGAAAACATGGTGTCTGCTGTGCAAGATCTGCTAGACCCAGATTTTGACCCTCTTATTGCCATTCTCGATGAAGAGCCACTTTTTCTAAAGCCCCTCCCGTCTCACATATCCCCAGAAGATCTCGAATTTCTACGCTTCCGAGGGGCTCTCTCGATTCCAGAGAGTGGGTTGCGCAATGAGTTACTGCGATGCTATATCAAATGGGTGCATAGCTTCATGCCGGTGTTGAACCTGCAAGATTTCCTGAGGGGTGTTGCGGAGAATGATCCAAACGGCAACATCAGCCTCCTCCTATTTCAGGCGGTGATGTTTGTAGCAACAGCCTTTGTGGATCTAAAGCACTTGCAAGATGCTGGGTATGCGACCAGGAAAATTGCGCGGAGTGCCTTCTACACGCGGTTAAGAGTAAGGCTAACAGAGCATATCTATCTATTCTCTCGAGCTAACTGAGAAGCAGCTCCTTTATTCCTTTGACTGCGAGGAAGACCGAATAGCCATCTTACAGACACTACTCTTGATGACATACTGGACCGATCACGTGAACCATCCACAGAGAGATATATGGGACTGGATTGGGGTCTGCAATGCCCAAGCTCATTCAATCGGATTGAACCGTGACCCTACTACATCCCCCACGATGGACCTCAAAACTAAACGATTAAGATTACGGCTGTGGTGGAGTTTATATTCCCGGGACCGTCTCATCTCCTTGGGCATGAGACGTCCTACGCAAGTCAATGAAGGAACCAGCAACGTCCCAATGTTGAAACTAGACGATTTCGAGGATGAATTTTTTCACTCATCTGTTATTAGTATGTTCCATTGCCGCCAACTGGAGGATCCATCCCATCAGAAGCGCCTAGCAACTATGTTCATAGAGAAAACTAAGCTTTGCCAATGCATCGGTCGCGTGCTTTTCGCCCAGTACTCCCCGTCGCAGCGCCTGTTTGGCATTACTAATCGGACCACTGTTACCCTAGCCCCTCGGCAGGCCTCGGAATCAGAGTTGGCTCGATGCAGCCAACGACTCGACTCATGGGTCAACTCCCTCCCGAAGGATGCACAGTTCATCCCCGCCTCAAAGACGAGCTTCAACGATGGAGAAGATGTCTTACTTCTCCATGGTGCCATGGTGAGGATGCTGTATCATGCTACTATAAGTGCTTTGTATCGGCCGTGGGCATATGGGTTCAACAAGGGTCTGAGTAAATCGCGGAACGAGCTGATCAATACCGCTCGGTCCAAGATGCATGATGCAGCTATAGGGATTACCCATATCATCCAAGGCTTGAATCAGCTGAACCTCACTCGATTTTTGCCCCAATCTGGCGTGACGGTCATCATACCTGCCACAGTGCTACACCTAGCTAACTCCATGTCTGATAATCCTACGGTGCGAGAAACCAGCATACGTAACTTCCACCGGTGTGTCCAGGTTTTGCAGGGATTAAAGGAGCTATATCCAGCTGCAGATATGGAAGTTGCCAACATCGAAGCCGCTGTGAGAGTTCAGTCCGACAGTGCGAATACATTACTCAAAATCATGCAATCCAACAGTATCAATCTAGGCCAGCCACAGCCCACCGAGCCATATCGGAGGGAAAGCGATGTTCCCACTATCCAGACGTTATCTCCAGCTGACGATCGAACATCGGAACACTGGGTCTCGCCTACAGAGACAGACATCATGAATAAGCCACACAACCTGGGTCCAGAGCCTCCTAAGCCCAACTACGCCGACCAAAGGCCGAAGCGGAATAGCACTATAATCAGTACAGCAGCCAACAATATTAGTGCCTCTCCATCTCAGGCTAAGCCAGATTACCTTACCCCTACGAATGACTTTGACGATCACTTCAACTCCGCTTTTATGTCTCATTCTCCTCTACCTGACCCCTCACTCAATCAGTCAAACTTTCTCGATATGAATTCAAACAACACCGAATTCCCGCTATTCCAGTCGTCGAGCCATCCGGACATTGATATCGACTGGGCCGAGGACTTCCTGCGAGGGGCAGATTTCAATGTTGACTTTTCTTCTAGCTCGGCACTAGAGGACCACTGCAAGGACTTCTTCCCATTCTCAGATAAGCAGGCGGAGAGCTCGAATGCTCCTAGGAAGGAAGAGATTACGGGTGATTTGGATAAAGATCTAGGTCTGAACTCTGGTGATGAGATGTTTTAGGATGAAGAATGTGTTTATATTACCTCCTATACATATAGCCGTCCAGCTTGCAAAGTTTCATCATGCTGTTCTCATATAGTCGTGATCTTTTATCAGCGATACCCTGTTTTCATTGCAGAAGCGAGCGATGCGTTTAATTCATTCGTCACAAAGTCCACCCAACCAGAACGAACAATCCTCTTCCGTTTTAATCCAAAGTCATATTTGCAAATGAAGCCCTCCGTCTATGTAGAGTATCTCTATTAAAAAAGGCATATTATAGCCGGTAACCGTCTTGGATTTCGCATATCAGTCTCAACGTCTAGGTGACTAGCGCTTAGACCAACGGTTGCTCTCGTCACCTTCTTGCCACTCTTGTTCCACATAGCCGAGCTTCTTCTTCACTTCCTGGACTTTCTGCTTGTCTCCCGTGTTCTTACCCATGTTATCACTGAGTTTGACAGCGGGGCGACCATTTGCTGTAGATATCTTGATGACAATATTGAGCGGTTTGGATTTTTCGCCGTTTGACTTATTCATAAAATCATCTGCGTATACTTAGCCCAGTTTTCCGAAAGGGTATACCTAAGATTAGTACTTACTGGTAAAGAATGTGCCAACGCCGAAGACAGGCTGGAATCCAGCTTCCTCCGCGACTACCTTATACTCGAGACAATGCTCGATATTGAGAGAGTCAGAGAATACCATGGCCTTCTTGTCCGTGACACCTTCCTTGTCGTAGAAATCCCGCACCATCTTTACGAAGTTTACAGGATCGCCGGAATCCTGACGCACACCAGTATAAACTTGGGCATAAGTCTCATTGGAAGTGTAAGCGCCAGCGTTATGAAGTGGTGCAGTGACCGGGGCCTTGGTCTCAGCTTCACTCTGAATAGTTGACTCGTTTGTTGTGGCAGGTCCAGATGCCAATGTGCTTACTGCACCAACTCCGGCGGAGGTAAATGCAGGGATCGGTTTCCGGAACGCATCGAGAAAAGCGGGGGTGCCGAATGTGTCCGTCAAGGCAATACCCAGAACCTGGTCAAGGTTAGTCTTTTGCAGACATCACAGGTGATTGAACGTACTCCTTTTCCAAAGCAACCCAGCCAGTACCGCAGAGCGATCTCGTTAGCGTTCTCATAATCATCTGTAAAGGCAGCAATGGTCATGTACCATTCATGCGCCACCGTACCAACAGGGTCGACACCATACTTCATAGCAAAGTGAACATTACTTGACCCTGTGAATTTACCTTCCCACCCTTGTCTCTTTCCCTCCTCGGCAGCCTTCATCAGTCCAGCCATTACCAGGTCATGGGTATGATAGTCACGTCGTCTTCTCGATCCGAACTCAGAGAAGATGCAGCCATTCTCAAGCAGCGTGCATCCTTTCCGGTATGCCTTCTCCTCTTGGCAGCTGTAATCCCAGTCCTTATCACTGAACATGAAGTATGCCTCGCTCGTCAATGCTAGCAGCGGGATTTCGTACAAAATCGTGTCAACCCAGGGACCCTTGACTAGATACTCGACGTCACCCGTGTCACTGTCGCTACCGGTATCGTTCAGAGGTGTAAACTTGATATCGAGCTGTTCGGAAGGCTTGAGTTTGAACGTGGTCAGAAAGTCCAGGTAAGCATCGTTGAAATATGGACATCGGGTCTTCAAAAATTGAATCTCTTCTTCAGTGATTCGAATGTTCGCAAGTCCTACCAGCGAGCATGGTTATCCCGAGGCCCATACAATTATCTAGTAGGACCATACATACTGTCCATTTGTTTCAGAAGCCACTTGTAGGCTCCGCGCGTTAACTTCATCTGTGGAGTACGGTTCGTGAATCCATAAGTCACGTCTACGTAGTGCCGCTCGTCAGGGGATTCAACCACACAATTTAAGAGCTGAGATATACTCACGGACATCAGAGAAGTACTTCAGGACGGCACATTGCATCGTCAACTTGTACAAGTCGGTATCAAGAAGAGAGCAAATGCCCTCCGGAATTGGAGGGGAAGCTTCTTGACCCATGCTGATTTCCGAGACCTCTATAGGGATGCTAGCTGTGGTATATAGAAACACCAGGTGGATGTAAGACGCGAAATCAAGTCCAATGATGTACAAGACCCAGTCCAAGAAAAGAAATTGTGTAGTAGAGAAGTTATCAGCAACTGAAAACAGTCATATTCACATAGGTTGCTGCGGGGAACTACCAAAAATGATGGTGTTTGTACTGTTTGCATTGCCTTGTCAGTGTTGATGCTGCGGGGGGCGTCATTTGGGATACAGTTAATTGTAAACTATTGGACTAAAAGTATTACATGGAGGACCAACCTCTCATCAAACATTGTATCAGGGTGGCTGTGCCGATATGCTGGTTTATAGTATAGGTTACTATACCGGCGATAGAAAAGATCGCAGTCTCCTCTAAAGGCCGGTCTCATGGGGCTCCAATAAGCAGTAAACTATTCATTCAAACAGTCAGTAGTAAATTGAGGAAGTATGATGTCTGCTACTGAAAAGTATCTATCAAAAAAGTGTGTTGTCATATGATTATATTCTCAACTTTAACTACCCTTGTTGTGATGCCTTATTTGTAGGGCTTCGATGGCCCCGCCAGTTTGATAAGATAATTGTGGCTAAACTAATGCATATCCATATGTATATGTGGCTGTGGTCTCAAGCATATCCGGAGCCATATTATTCCGGCACAGACAAGTCCCCGTAACAGGCGCCTTATCCATCATCGGTCAACGCTCAACGCTCATCGCTCACTCACCCTCCACGCTTGATATACGCGTTCTACCAGTTGCGGTTGCGACCCGTTCTCACTCGTACCCCTACTTGATACAAAATACCAAAACTTCTGGTCTTAAAGCTAACTACAGAGATTCTGGCTGGCCCAAACAACTTCAACAATAGTGGCGCATAGTATTAATCAAGGTCGCTTGAGAACTACATTGATATGGCGCACGGCGCGGAGGACTGTGCATCCGTGTTAGAGCAGTTCGTTCATGATGTTGCGAATTTGCCGGCGGAAATCAACCACTTGATGGAAGAGATCCAGGCCAAGGACAAAATCATCCAAGAATGTCGCACTACGATCAATTCGAGAGATAGTAGCTTACAAAAATTCATCAAGATGAATGGCAGCCTGACGCCGAATCCAAAGGAAGAGCAATACGGAAAGGTCATATTACAGAATCTTGACAAGTCGCAACAGCTACAGGATGAGAAGATACAATTGAGTGAGAAAGCGTGTGTTCTATTAGACCGGCAAATCAAGAAACTCGACATCAAAATCCGTGACTTGCAAAATGATGGTGTTCTTTCGAACGACCCCCCCTTGCCCTCTCTCTTCAACAACAGCGACCAATATCGAGACCCTCCCAAGATTTTTTTTCCCGACTCTACTTCCGATACCAACTCTTACCACTCTCCCTTACATCCTACATCCGGAAATGCAAACGTTATAATCGGCGCCACTCAGAGACTTAATCAGTCTCTGGCTCGGTCGGCTGGTGTGGCTGCCCTGGGCTCTCCGACTGCTGCGCGAAGCTCAGCTCCCGCAACTCCTGCCGGTGGCACAGCTCATTTCCACCAACGGCAGCGCGAATCATCAGCTGGCGCTGTGGAGAATAAGCGACGGCGTCTAAACCCTTCACTAGGAACGCTGCCAGCAGCATCGTCGAATCTCCGGCAATCCTCTTTAGGCCCCGGCACACCTAAGGGAGGCACACCAGCTTCTAGTCGTGCTGGTAGTGCCGGTCCACGGTCGTCAAGCATAACTAAAAAGGCCTTAACCAAGAAAGTTGCGCCTCATCAACAACTGAAAAAGATCAAGGCGTCATCCGGACTGAACGGCAAATCAACTAAACGGTCTTCCAGCGCTAGTGGCCGGATCAAGCTTACTACCAAGAAATCACCTTCTGCCCCCGGCGGCGATGAAGACGAGGATGATTCGATGCTTAGCAGCGCTGATGTTTCAGATTCTGAGAACAACAGCGATGCCCGGCGTGGGGATGATGACATGGAAGAAGAGGAAGAAGATGAGGGCAATGAAGATACCAAGGTCTATTGTACTTGTCGCAGTGTCAGCCATGGCGACATGGTTGCTTGCGACAACGACAATTGCGAGTTCGAATGGTTCCACTGGAAGTGTGTTGGCTTGACCAGAGAACCTGTCGGCACATGGTTTTGCCCTCAGTGTGCAGCCAAGTTAAATAGTTAACTATACCCTCCAGTTTTATCATAATGATTAGCCTGTTATTTCCTGAAATTGAGTACCATCTTTCATTCCATTGAGCAATTAAATAGCTCTTGTAGATTTTCAGTCTTCCGCCGTTACATAAGGTACAAAGATAAGGCCACGAAATGAAGCAAACCAATAGCTTCTGTTAGAACCAAACCATCCGTATCCCAATTGCACTTTTTAGGCCGCAAATCCCCCAGGAGAGAAAAAGATAGGCTGCGACCATAGCCAATCCCAAGATTCGTGAAACGCCATCGCTATGCAAGCAAACATGACTGGCGCGGCTGCGCTCATTGTACATAAATAAAAAGAAAATAACAAGAGGATACAGAGTCCGCGGAACCTAAAACCCGAGAGATTTTTCCAGCCAAGGGTCAAAGTATTCGCAGTTTTCTGGGCTCACGGCTCCTCCAGGGGCGCAAAGCTTAAACACCGGACAGCTACCGCAAGGTGCCTCCGTCATGCCGTTGGTGACCAGCCGGTCATCGATTCCCTTGTCCTCGCCTGCGGGTTTGCGCGCTTGCGACTGCTTAACAGCTTCTGGATTCTTGACCGACTTGTACATCTCCCCGTTGTTCAAGGCCACCAGTTTACCGTCGTAGCAAAGCATATCAAGAAGCTGCGTTATACTCTCCTCACCCAGACGAACGGGGGTAATTCCACTCTCATTAACTGCACCTGTGAGCATTGAGACAGTTGGATAGCCACGGTAACCAGCCGGAAAAGGAATGAATGCTTTCTGCCCCGCTTCCTGTTTGACGGACACGCTACCGTCGCTGGTTTTCAAGCGCTTGATTCGACTCGCATCTGCGCTTGGCACTTCAAACCAACTTTTTCGGCTCACTGTATACTCGATATACCCTGCAACTGTATTGATGAAGTTTTCATCGAGTACTCCGTCAGTGAACCAGGCGCCACCGGTAACATCCTCACTGGGGGCGAGGCCTGCCAGCATGTACATTTTCCGGCTAGGGAATTTGACATTGTGGACGCTCTTGATGTAGTTCTTTCCTTCTAAAGATTTGAGGCAACGGTCTAATATGGACTTGTGTAAACCGGTTCGAGTTCCTATCGCACGGACCCAGATACCGTTGCGACCAGTGGAGTGAATCACATTGTATACCAAACTTTCGTCTGGGCTCAGGTTCTGAAGTCTGGAAGTAAAATCATCACGTTAGCCTATCATCTGGGAGGTCGCCCGAAAAGCCCTAGAGGACAATGGCATACTTTTCAGCATCTTCCCGTGAGATGATCTTCCAAGCCAATCGGTCATTTTTGCCTTGAAGAAGGCGAAACAATTTCTGATCAACGAGCGATTGGGTACATCGCAGCAGAAGCGCAAGATCGCTCTTGGGGACTATGCCCAGGCCAAGCAGGTCTTGTTGGTAGAACAATTGGTCAGGTGGGTAATTGTTCAGGCAGTGTTCGTAGAGCTTAGAGGCGAGCTCAGTCACAGAGGCGCCGGGGGCCCCAGCGGAGGCCATTTTCAACGAGATGAAACCGAGTCAACAGACGAGTGCAATCACCGAAAGGGCTTAGGAAAGGGCATGTTCAGAGAGGCATATTAGACCAGCATCTAACTATACCAAGAAGTGCCAAAGAGTACCCGACCGGGTTGAAGAAGAGCGTGTGAGAGGAGAATTTGACAAGTGCGACAGCGACCGAAAAGATGTTTTTGACGGCTTTTCCAGTCTCTTTTTGCCCGTAGCGGGGAACAGCCGCCTAGAACAGTCTAGCGCGCCCGAGCTCCGACTCATCCAAGTCATTGTTGCCTGAGGCCCTCAATTCCTCTCGGAAATTTCGAGAAGCTCCGCTGAGCTCATTAACTGCCGCAGCTTCCCCCGTCAGCAGTCGATCGACTGGAGTTGATTTCAACCGGCATACCTTTTTCCTTTCACTTCAACCCAACCGCTACGGAACTCTGACAGCATGGCCGACGCTTTGAAGGCAGAGGGCAACAAGGCCTTCTCTGCAAAGGATTATCCTACCGCCATGTATGGATTTTACCCCGCTTTACCTTGGGATGGTCCTACTAATCGCTTCACAGTGACAAGTTCACTCAGGCTATCGCAATCGAGCCCGAAAACCACATCCTTTACTCCAACCGTTCTGCTGTATACTCTGCTCAATCCGAATACGAGAAAGCTCTCGAGGATGCCAACAAGGCTACGGAAATCAAGCCAGATTGGTCCAAGGGCTGGCAGCGTAAGGGAGCTGCCTATCGCGGTCTTGGAGACCTATGTGAGTGATGGCTTGGCTTTGAGTAGCTTCGTTCCCACGTGTCACTAATAGACCCCTAGTGGCTGCTCACGATGCGTACGAAGAGGCCCTCAAAATCGAGCCCGGAAACGACCAGGCTAAGTCCGGTATGAATGCTGTCAAGAGGGCTATTGATGCCGAAGCTCAGGCTGATGGTGTCACTGGCGATCCTCTGGGTGGACTTGGTGGCATTTTCAATGACCCTCAGCTTTTCCAGAAGCTGGCCAGCAACCCAAAGACCTCGGCTCTCTTGGCCGATGGCGAGTTCATGGCCAAGTTGCAGCGCATTAAGCAGAACCCGAACAGTGTTGGTGAAGAAATCAAGGATCCCCGCTTTTTGCAGGTCATGAGTGTTCTGTTGGGTATTGACATGAGCTTCGGTGCCCCTCCTGAAGGCGCTGCCTCCTCTAGCGCCGCGGAACCCCAAGAAGACGTGCCAATGCCTGACGTTCGCCCCACCGCTGCCGAGACGAAGAGGGAGCCCGAACCTCAGCCCGAGCCCGAGGATGAGGAGGCAATTGTAAAGAAGAAAGCGCAAGAGGCGGGAGATGCCGAAAAGAAGATTGGTAACGACTTCTACAAGAAAAAGCAATTTGATGAGGCCGTTGAGCACTACGAGAAGGCCTGGGAGCTGAACAAAGATATCACATACCTCAATAACATTGGCGCTGCTAAGTTCGAGAAGGGTGACCTTCAGGGTGCTATTGAAGTTTGCCAGAAGGCCGTTGAAGAAGGCCGTGAAGTTAGAGCTGACTTCAAAACTATCGCCAAGTCTTATACAAGAATTGGCACAGCGTACGAGAAGCTTGGCGATCTCACCCAGGCGATTGAATACTATAACAAGTCGCTCACTGAACACCGAACCCCCGACGCCCTTACAAAACTCCGCAACGCAGAGAAGACCAAGGCTAAATCTGAGAAGGAAGCCTACGTCGATCCGGCTGAGGCAGAGAAAGCTCGTGAGCTCGGTCAAAAGAAATTCCAGGAGGCTGATTGGCCTGGCGCTGTTGACGCCTTCACCGAGATGACCAAGCGTGCCCCCCAGGACCCCCGAGGTTTCTCCAACCGTGCCGCAGCCCTCATCAAGCTTATGGCCTTCCCTCAGGCTGTTCAGGACTGCGACGAGGCAATCAGCCGTGATGCCAAGTTCATCCGTGCTTATATGCGTAAGGCACAGGCTCTGATGGCTATGAAGGAGTACAACAAGGCCCTGGATGCTTGCACCGAAGCGCAGGAGGTTGATGATGGAACTCATGCTCGCGAAATCGATCAGCAGCAGCAGAAGTGCTTGGAGGCTCAATTCAGCTCTCGTGCGGGTGAAACTGAACAACAGACCATGGAAAGAATCCAGAACGACCCAGACGTAAGTGGTGTCCGCTATGATTGAATATTCTTAGACTATACTAATTCTCGACAGATCATGGCTATCCTTCAGGATCCAGTCATGCAGAGCATTCTGCAGCAGGCCAAGAGTGACCCAGCTGCCCTGCAAGAACACATGAAGAATGTTCAAGTCCGCCTTAAGATTCAAAAGCTGATGGCTGCTGGTGTCATCCGCATGGGACGGTAAAACGAATACTCGGTGGCTGTACGGGGGGGATAAACATGATGGGATGAATTGAGACGACAGTAATCTGTTTTCAACCAAAAAGAAAGCCAGCTTATGAATTGATGCATTTTCAATTGTAGTTCATTATCTTAATGATATATTCTCCTACCTTGATATATATCCTACAGGAACCACTTCGGAGAGTGTCTACATTCATGTAGGACAGCAGTCTATCCTATTTTATACCGCGGGATATATTTCGTGCTAGTGGCTTTCCCGTGCATATTTATCATTGCCTCATCAGTGATCGGTAAAGCTTAATGAGGTGAGTCTTCATAGGAGAATGGGAGAGAAGGGAAATAAACCTGTCCCTTTCTCTAAATCAATGCTGTCCAGATATACCACTGGCCTACTTCAAATGCTGAGTGTCTAGGACTCGTTTATTATTACGCTACAGATTTATAAAATACCATCGATGCCAAACCACTATCTACCCTGTACCACTAATATATATATATATATAAAGAGATAGATTTGAATTTTCTTGATAAAACGAACCCTAACCCCTTTCTATTTCTTTTCCCTATTTTCAATTGTTCATCACCCCCTCCCTTATAGATACCCTTGAATGGGGTTGAACTTAATTAGCCATGATTTTATACCCTCTGCGCCAATGCTACTTCGTATGAGTCGCCCGATTGGGGAGAAAGAAAGGATCTAAAATCATTGGTTGATGCCTTGAACTTCAGTCAAAGACGACTAATAAAATTTCCTTGACTGGCCGATTAGTTATTCAAAGGTTGTCAGTGGATTTACCCCGTACACGTCAATCATAGCGTGTATGTGTTACCAGGCAAGGAACTGATAGACTGCAGGTTGGAATGTTTAGTAGACTGTCAGCAGCTCACTCAGACAGGGTGAACCTTTCTTTAGGGCTTGGCTGCCGACAGAGGCAGCCCACTCAGTGTGGCTGGGAAAACGAATGGGGTTGAAGTTACGAGTCATAACCTATAGATTGGAAGATGATGGAAGAAAAACCAAAAAAACCAAAAAAACCAAAACAAACAAACAAACAAACAAAAACAAATATCAACAAACAAAAAAAGGAGGAAAACAGAAAAGAAAAACAGAAAAAAAAAGGCAATCAGGGTCCCCAAATTTCCGATCTACTCACAATACCGCCGAAATTATTCCAACGGTTGATTTCTGGTACTCAAATCGATTCGAAATCCACACAGATCGGAGTCGTACGTATACCTTTCCCAGGAATGACATACATCCTCCACTTGGCAGCATTTTAGTTCAAAGGGAACATGCAGTCATGATGCGGTCGGTCTGATTTGGTCGACGGAGAGTTGACTGGGGGGGTGTTTGTGCGATCCGCGTGTCTGGTCCACACTTACGAACCGTGGATTTCTGGGCGAGTTGAATTGGGGTTGCGCTAGGATAGTTAGGTACAGTACTGAGTAGATTGAAAGTTCAATGCGGGTGTTGGGATGTCTTGGAGACTTGGACTCTTTGGTAGATTGGTAGCGACTTCCAGACTCCTTATCGTTGTCCTCCGGAGGTGGTTCCCCTGCGCGAGGTTGGTCCGTTCATTGTGTGTGTGTGTGTGTTGTGTTGTGTTCTTCCAATCAATTTTCCGTTAAGAAAAAATAAATTCTTCCCCCCCCCCAACCCCCCTAATTTCCCCCCTAGTGTTGGGAATTTGGGATAGACACCGTGGACAATAATGGAGCAAAGTTTTTCACATCGAAAATCAGTGAGCTTTAACTTTTGTCCTCCTGGTGACATGCGACAACCAATTGGATGGATGCCTCTAAATCGAATTGAGGTGGCAAACACGGGTGGTCGTGCGCAGATCCCAGGCCAAAGCTGAATAAGGTTGAATGGGAAGGTCAATTAGGCGGTTGCAGTTTAGTAGTATAGATCCATTGATCTCTCAGTACGAAGTGGAAGCGGTATTGATCTATTAATGTACATACTATACATAGTCATCCCAGAAAAGCTTGACGTAGGGGGGAATCTGTCACATGGGGATTCTCCATTAGGGTTTATTCTGAGCGAAGTCTTCGGTAGAGTACATTTGTTGAGAAAACAGTAGTAGTTAGTATGAGGAGGAGACTATGTAACATTTCCAAACGAAGCAACAGCCTCTGATGCATGCCACGTGTAACTTGGTGGCAATCTTTCTTGATTTTCTTGGTTTTTAGTCTCCAACTGGAAAATAGTTCTGTGCAATTTCCTGAGTACCCCGTTCTCGAACAATTTATTTGTTGCAGGAACGATACTGAATGGACTTGACCGTCTATGGAACCCGAACCACGTGAATGTGGGTGGTGCTACCACACTACTACTAGTAGTAGTAGTATAGAAGCACCCCTACTAGAAGGCCAGAATTGAGCGAGCGAATCATGAATGGGGTGACTGCCAAACCAGAGTCGCGATTGTTCCGAGGATCGGGAAAGGGGGAGGACTAAGATGGGGCCCACTTTCATGCATGTTTAGTCTCCTACTAAGTGGATATTCGGTCTCTCGTTTGGGATGAGTAGCAGTTGCTTGGCAGGGCTGTTCCAAGGTAATATTACTGATAGTCCAGGCACCAAAAGGGTCATTACATGTACCACACCGGCGTTTCTTGAATGTGGCGCAGCTAGAATTTATTTCGTGGCGGTGCGACGCTGTATCGACCAGCTAATCGGTCGATCTAACTTCCTGTTATTCCATTATACCGGGTCTCTCATGATTTTTCCTCTCTTTTTTCTGGTAATTAGTAGAGTACATGCGGTGAGCCGAGCGAATTACCTCTCTAGCATTACTGTTGCTTTGGTGCGTTGGTCTTTGAACTTCCTCCTTTTTGCTTGTTCTATCCAGCTGATAAGGAACTGGCCAGGTTAAAGAAAAAACCCGAGGCTGGGTCCTTGTATTGCACCACCAAGGAAGGCTGGCCCCTGCTAAGACGATAGTAGTATAGCCAACCCACTCTGTGGGGGCGGTCAGGTAAGATTACGACCACGACGAGGGAGTGTGAAAGAGGGTGAATATCATGGATCTGATCGACTCTACTATCTAGTACCCAGTCCCAGATCGACGTCACGGCCGCGGATCTCTTTTCCTTCTCAGCACTGTTCTATCGTCTTTTATTTACCTATTTATTTTTTTTTTTAAAAAGTTCCACGCATCTTTCCAGTACAATACATTTGTGACCACTTGTTCTTTGATCATCTTCCACCATTGTGTCTTCCCAATATATTTATTTGTTTATTTCATTGCTTTTTTGATTAAACCACTCCTTAGCTCCCTCATCATTATCACTGGTTCTCCACTTGTATCTAGGAGATCCATCCTTCTATCTCCATCAAAAATTTTTTTTTCTCCTCTTTTTTTTTCTTTTTCATTTCTTTCCCCCCCTCTGGTCAGCTCCTCACTAGCCACGGTTCTCCTTGACGCAAGTGGCTTTGCCGAACTCAATCCGTTTTCGCTCTCAGCTGTGATTTAGTTCGGGCTCCCTTCACCATCGGCCGACCCTTTTTCTGCTCTTTTCAAGGGATTTTCTTTTGCTCTCTTTTATCTGAGGGCAGCTATTCTTCGGTAAGGACTACTCCATGTTCTCCCTGTATTGTTTTTGTGGCCCTCGATCCAGTCTCCTTCCCCCGAAACTTGCCCGGCCTTTAACTGAGCTCTCGGGCTGAACCGTGGGTTCAGCCACTCCCCGCTGCGGAGAACTCGAAGGCAACCATCGATTCCCCCCCGAGCGCCAGCTCACTTCGGACCTTGACGAATCCTTTTCTTGTCCCAACACCCACTTCTCACGACTCTCCTTTTTTTTTTATTTATACATTTATTATTTCTTTTTTCTTTTCTTTTCTTTTTTTTCTTAATTCTCAACTCCCTCCCATCCTCGCCATTCTTAGATAATTTAATGTTTGGCATTTCCCACCGATTCTTGTTTGCAATTCCGCAATAGCTTATAAGAAACGGAGAATTCCGTATCAGGCGATCTGACGACCCTCCAGATTGTGTCGGTTGGGGATTTGTAATCGGTGATTATTCACCCTGGGCCTCATTGAATTGGTCCCGCCAACCAGAGAACCATGGCGTCGCAGGAATTAGAGAGAGAAAGGATCGAGTTGAAGGAGGAGGGCGCCATTGAGGCAGCTCAATTAGCCCCTCAAGACCCCCAAGCCGCTGCCGCTGCGGAGGAAGTGTTGGTGGAGGAAACAAGGAAAGCTGGCCTGCCAGCCTACCAATTTGACCCTAATGCGACCCCCGAAGAAAAAGCTGCGGAGGCAGCAGCAGTAGGTCTCCCGTGACACTTGTGTTTCTTGACTCCAGACTGCTTGCTAATAAACGATTTCCTGTAGCGACTGCCTCCGGGGCTGCAACGTGATGCGAAACCGAAAGGAATGGCAATTATCACGGATAAGGTAAGTTTGGACAGTGGTTTCCTTCTTTACCCATCCGAGGGCTGTCGTGTCTAATTCAGTATTCCTCTAGGATGACGGCACTCCCGACCAGTATGACCTTCCTCCACCGAAATCCGCAACAGCCATGCTAGCTGAAGAGAAGGCAGCGGTTGCGCAAGGAGAAAACGGCATGACTGAGGATATGCGATGGGCACGCGACAGAACTGGCTGGGCTCCTCGGCTTCACGAAGAGCCGACGGAGGAAGAAAAGGCAGAAGGGACCTTGTTGGACCACCAAGACTTTCTGGAAGCAAGATTAGATGACAAGTTTTTCGGCGGTAAGTAGACCCTTCCGTGAATGTTGCATAGATGCTGACCCGTTTCAGACTGGTACCATAACGCTGCTATCGTTGTTTTTGCTTGTTTGTCTTCTTGGATCATTGCGATCCTGGGCGGGGGCTTAGGCTGGCTTTTTATCCTAATGGCGGCCTGCAGCACGTACTACCGAACTTCGATTCGCCGGGTTAGGCGAAACTTCCGAGATGACATCAATCGTGAGATGGCTAAGCAACGCCTGGAGACTGACACCGAAAGTTTAGAATGGATTAACAGCTTCCTGGTCAAATTCTGGCCTATTTATGCGCCTGTTCTGTGTGACACGATCATTAACTCAGTCGACCAGGTTCTCAGCACCTCTACTCCGGCCATGCTCGACAGCCTCCGACTGAAAACTTTCATTCTCGGTTCCAAGCCTCCTCGACTGGAGCACGTGAAGACGTATCCCAAGACGGAGGTTGACACAGTCATCATGGATTGGAAATTCAGCTTCACCCCTAATGATACTATGGACCTGACAGCTCGCCAATTGAAGAACAAGATCAACCCCAAGGTTGTCTTGGAAGTTAGATTGGGTAAGGGTGTTGTCAGTAAAGGGTTAGATGTGATTGTCGAGGATATGGCCTGTAGTGGTTTGATGAGGGTGAAGGTGAAGCTCCAGGTTCCTTTCCCCCATATCGAGAGGGTCGACGTCTGCTTCTTGGAGCGCCCAGAGATTGACTATGTCTGCAAACCCCTGGGCGGTGACACGCTTGGATTCGATATCAACTTCATTCCCGGCTTAGAAACCTTCATCAAGGAACAAATTCACAACAATTTGGGCCCTATGATGTACAGCCCTAATGTTTTCCCTGTCGAGATTGCAAAAATGCTTGCCGGAAATCCAGTGGACCAAGCAATTGGTGTCGTTGCCATTACGCTCCATGGCGCTCATCATTTGAAGAATCCTGATGCATTCGCTGGTACTCCTGATCCATACGCAACAGTCTCCTTGAACGGCCGCACGGAACTGGGACGTACAAAGACCATTCATGACACGGACAGCCCAAGATGGAATGAAACACTTTACGTTATTATCACCTCGTTCTCTGACACTTTGACCATTCAGCCATATGATTGGAATGAGTTCCGCAAGGACAAAGAACTCGGTACTGCGACTTTCCCCCTGGACCGGCTTGAGGAGCAGCCAGAGCACGAGAGTATTTACCTGGAAGTTATGGCTAGTGGCCGATCCCGTGGTTCTATTCATGCGGATGTCCGATTCTTCCCCGTTCTGGAAGGAAAGACACTTGAGAATGGCGAGGTGGAGCCAATCCCAGAATTGAATACGGGTATCGCTCGCTTTACAGTTGAACAAGCCAAGGACTTGGATGGCTCAAAGAGTCTTGTCGGTCAGCTAAACCCCTACGGTGTTCTTCTTCTGAACGGAAAGGAAATTCACATCACGAAGAAGCTGAAGCGCACAAACAACCCTATCTTCCAAAATGCTTCCAAGGAATTTTTAGTCACTGATAGAAAGAATGCCCGACTTGGCTTGGTAATTAAGGATGACCGTGACCTTGCTAGGGATCCGATCATGGGTACCTACCAACTCAAATTCAATGATATGCTCAAAATGATGGAGAAAGGTCAAGATTGGTTCCAGCTCCGTGACACTAAAACAGGACGCGCCAAACTCACTCTGCAGTGGAAGCCCGTCGCCATGGGCGGTATCTCGGGCAGTGCTGGCTACATTGACCCAATCGGTGTGATGCGCTTCCACTTTAAGAGCGCAACTGATCTTCGGAACTTGGAAACTATGGGCAAATCTGATCCGTATGCTCGTGTGCTGCTCTCTGGCTACATGAAAGGTCGGACAGTTACGTTTAGAAATAACCTCAACCCCGAGTGGGATGAAGTTGTTTATGTTCCAATCCACAGCCCCCGTGAAAAGCTCACTCTGGAAGTTATGGATGAAGAATCCGTCGGCTCCGACCGATCGCTCGGATCACTCGAAATCAACGCCTCGGACTACGTTCACGAGAATGAGAACGGAGAGTACCTCACTGACGACGAGAAGCAGCATATCTCCAGTGATCTCCGCATTGGTCATGGCCGAGTAAAGGGAACGCTCAACTACACTGTCGCATTCTACCCCAGCATGCCTGTTGTTAACCCCGATGACGAGGTCGAGGAGGATGATCTGACACAAGGCGCTCATGGTGACGAGGAGAGTGGTTCTCAACCGAGGAAGAGCGTGGACTCTAGACGCAAGATCTCACATAGCAAATCACCCAGCGTGGACTCCAAAGCTGGTACAACAAATGGCACGACAAATGGCACGAATGGAACAGCGGAGTCGAAGACCAGTCTTGATTCATCTAGACCCGCTACTCTTAAGGATTCTGAAACAATGTCTGTCAAGTCCGCGAAGGAAGTGCCAAAAACTTTCATCTCAGTGGAGGAGATATCGCAATACGGTAATTCCCTGACAATTGGATTTCCTCAGTTCTTGTTCTATTTATGTATTTGGGACTAATCTGTCGACAGAATCTGGCTTCCTTGTCTTCAAGTTTCATGAAGCCCAGCTTTCTCGCAGCAATGTACAGGTGGAGGTTTTGATGGACGACTATATGTTCCCCGCATACACATCCCCTAAGCTCCGCTCCAAGACTCCCAAGATTGAAGACAGTATGTGATTGTTCTCGACAAGAGTTTTATAGGATGAAAACTAATTGTGCTGCAGTTGGTGATGCCTTCGTACGTGAGCTCGAGTTTTCGAAAATTACGCTTCGGATCGTGGACAAGGACGATACAAAGGCGAGCGGTGACGATCATACCGTCGCAAAGCTTACAGGCGATACGCTCTCTACTTTACAACGCATCTTGGTAAAGTGGTCCCCGCCATGGTTATAAATTCTCTATCCCATGACTAACTGCTTCTAGTACAACCCAACCGAGCTCACTCTGCGGTCGGACAGCGGGGAAGTAAGCAAGGTCACTGTTAGTGCTCGGTATATCCCTGTACATATGAAGCTTGATCCATCGGAAAGTATCAACAACATGGGAACCTTACGAGTGGACGTTCTTGATGCTGCCGAGCTTCCATCTGCCGATCGAAATGGGTTCAGCGACCCGTACTGCAAATTCCGTCTCAATGACGAGATGGTCCACAAGACCAAGGTACAGAAGAAGACCCTTCACCCGGCCTGGAACGAATACTTCGAAACACCTATCAAGTCTCGGATCGCGGCAGACTTCCGGGTGGACGTGTATGACTGGGATTTCGGTGACAAAGCAGATTATCTGGGCGGTACCCACATCGATCTTCGAGTACTGGATCCCTTCCAAAGCAAGGAAATATCTCTTCCACTTGATGGCAAGTCTGGTGCAATCCGTCTTAAGATGCTGTTCAAGCCAACCTATGTGATGCGGTCTCGGCAGGGCTCCTCGACCTTCTCCGGCACCTTTGCTACTCCTGGGAAGATCGTCGGGGCTCCCGTGAAGGGTGTTGGATTCGTTGGTGGTAACGTCATAAAAGGTGCTACCTTGGGCGCTTCTTTCTTGAAGCGCGGTATCACGTCGCGGTTCCACAAAGATGATTCTTCGAGCATCAATGAGGCCGCAGAAGAGCCAGAGGACGCAACGCAGCAACCAGAGGCGCCATCTGTCCTGGTTGAAGGTAACACCCCACCTAGCTCGGCGCAAAACATCAATCTCCAGCACTCGCGCACTCGGAGCGTGGCGTCACACTACAGTGATAGACTTGGAGTCGCTGGTAAAGGAGACTCGGGAACTGCTACGATTACTGTGGTGTCTGCTACTGACTTTCCCCCGTCGACTAATGTGCGTGTTATCGTGAAAGCCCTTGGTCCCAAGCCCAAAGAGGTGCTGAAGAGCAAGGTCCACAAAGCCAACGGTGGTGCTGTGCATTTCGATTCGTCGCATGATACCTGTCGTGTGCACAATACCACAGCCGATGCGCAGTATCAAATTCGGGTTGTTGACCATGCCACATTTGGTTCGGATGATGTTCTGGGAGAGGCACTCTATTTTGTTGATGACCAAGGCTCCGTAGCTGGACAGGAGAAGGTGGTGAAGGTTGGAAGTGGTTCTGTCACTATGCGCAGCAGCTTCTCGGGGTCCGAATCGACCCTCCGGCCCAGCACCGCTCATTCGAACGGCGGAGATGCGGCGTCTGACGTGATGGACAGCCCAGACTCTAAAAAGCCGGGCCGTCGCAGCTTCCTTAGCAAGAGGAGCGTTAGCGGAGCATAGATGGCGGCCATACTTTCCCCGGAGGTGTTGATAAGAAGGAAGTAAAACAGTCCAAGAGGGGCTTCTGCCTCCGCATGCTTCTCTATGTATTTGTTCCTGATGCCCTTTATGATGTTGCGATTTTTCATTATTATTCCTGTTGTCGGCCGTTGGCCACCAAATGTGATGTTGATATCCTTAAGGTTCTGATTGGCCACTTAGCATTGCTGGGAGGCGAAATGTCGAATGAGTAAAATTTATTGTGATTATTATTCCCGGATAGATGAATGATGGGTCATAACTACTCCTCGTCGTACCCTACCCTATATTGTCTACTATGCACAGTCGGACTGACCTACCTATACACCGCCGGACGTAAACAGGGACTATTCGGTTCCACGCTGAACTGGACATGACATGTCTTATCCCGGGACCCAGTGGAAGAAACGACTATTGGAGTAACGTGCCCACCGGACGTTCGACTCCGTATTAGGGGGGTTCGGGTTTAAGTTTTCTAGTTTCTTCCCAGAACCATGTTGGGCGTGTTTGTGTTGCTGGTCCGAGCGCATGAAAACGGATCTCATTCGGTTCGGATGGAGTAGCAACCCTGATCTACGAGGGGGTATTTTCTATAGTTGAGGAGGAGGGGGGGGGGGGGGGGGGGTCGAAGAGTGTTATGACAGTTGTCAACGTGCTCTCTGTTTGGTACATCTGATGTTTATGACAGACATGCATATACATGCATATCAGGCATCAAGGACCCCTCGTCCAACTGCATGAGTTGTTCACCGCGAGAGTTGACCCTCGGGTCTTTTCCTCACTGGCTCCGTTTCCTTTTCAGATTTGAATCTGAATCAAGTTTCACAACAAAAGGAGTCGACACCGGCAACTACTATTGTCCACAAGCCCTATGGAGTACGGATACCCTAAGTGGGGGGGTCTTAGACGTTAATAATACACTATGGGCCCAGACCGGGAAATAGCTGAGAATATGGGCAACGGTAAAATTAGAAAATCCCAACTCCTCCATCCCGCGATCACGGTTGTCATGTATGCATCTCGACTGGGTCCGATGAAAACTAGAATTAAAAAAAAAAATTCATAAATAAGATTAATGACCAGCAACAACCAGAATAACAACAACAAAAAAAAAAGCCATAAAAGAGGCGTGGCAATTCATGAGTTGGTGGGCGTGTGATCGGTTGGTGGGATTGCAGTTGATAGCGCTCTTGGAGAGAGATTGGGCCTCACCATTGGACTGTTTCGGACTACACCCGTCAATAGTGTGCAAACCGGGTTCATCACCGATGCTCGGGATGTCTCACGTTCTGTGCCTCTGTCGTTTCCTGCGGCGACTTTACTTGGTCGGCTTACGGGACGTGTCGTATCAGAGCGGGATTGGACAATTGTATGGGATATACTAGTCGTCGGAGCACGGAGCACCAGCACTACGTCTGAGTGGCTGAAGTTTCTTGAAAAGTGGTCGTGCTCCCTCCTATATGGAACAGACGAGGAAGTTTCGATGGGCACTTTGCAAGGGTTAATTAATATTACGATGGCTCGAACAGTGACGAGGCAGTGGGGGCCTCTCTGATTACTCTCTGGACATTAGTAAATTCGAACCCTGAGAAAAGGGGGTTATGTTCGGTCTAGAATAAGGAGGGAGGTTCAAGACTGCTGCCTCATTGTCAGATGACGATGCATGATGCCCTTTTGGCATACGATCTACTACTACCGACATCAGCTGCAGATGTACATATTCCTACTATCGGAGTGAGTATATTATGAGTATATTATGATCGGTGTCGGTATCTGGGTCCAGTGGTATACAGAGGAGTACTACTACAGTACTCCTACTACGATACAACAACCCTTTTTTTTAATTTTTTACATTTTTTAAATTTGTTTTAACGGAAATTACCCCTCAAAGTTGAACTGGGTAATTCTCAACAATTGCAGTTGCCGTCAGTTCTGGTATTGACGTACGGATGGTGCTAAGAATAGGTAAAGTATTGGGCCGACTAAAAAAAAAAAAAAACCAAGAATGTGTCTGCATTTGCTGGTTTCGTATGGTTAGTGGAACGTCACCGCCTCCTGGATTCCGGTGGTGGGCTGGTAATATAGATGTATTAATACCGTTTGAATCCCCTTGAATTGCTAACCCCACTTCGTTCCACTCCCCCTCCTCCTCTTCCTCCTCTTTACTTCGACTCTGTCAATGGTAATAGAAATAAAAATAAAAATAAAAATACTATTCCGTAAATATTTAAAAAATATTTAAAAATAATAAGATGAATAAATAAATAAATGAATAAATAAAAATAATATTAAAATAATACTAATAATATAGTAATTGGAAATTCAATCCATTAACTACTACCTAAAGGAGGGAGAGCCTAAGGTACCAAACCAACCTAATAGGAACAGTATTAAGCTTCTTCGTCGTCCTGGTCTTGCTTGCTTTGAATCTTTCTTCTCTTTCTTCCTTTGTTTGCCAAACAACACCCTTTGCGCTTCTCTGTCCCCTCTATCATCCACGTAAGTGTGCTTTCCCCTCCCCCTCAGGCTTGTCGCACCATATGTTGTTGGGGTCGAGTACCAATGACGGCACCTTGTTGCAACCGATTCCTCTGCTCCGAAGGGATCGACGCTCTCTGGCGTGGCAACAGCACCCTCTTGGTCCCCAATCATCCGCTTAAATCAAGTGTCGTGTCCTCTCGGGCTCGTCCTTTTCTTTGTGTTCATTCTTGCTTGCTATTCACGCCCACTCTTAAGCTGTCTTGAAGCTCTAGCAAAGCTAACCCCACCGGTGTTGACCGTAATAGAAATTATTCCAGTGCTTCCCTTTTTCATTTGAGCACGGCTACCATCGTTTTCTGGCTCTTGCCCTCCTTTTGATCAAAGACCTCCTCCCGCAGAACATACATCATGGCCGCCAAAGCTTTGCCTACCCACCTCAGAGCTCCGGCCACGGAAATTTCCAACGCTGGTTCTTTCGGCAAGCACCATGGAAAGTCTCAATCTCACATGGTAAGTCTTGGATTTTGTGGTATTCATCCGCTTTTACAATTTCGAATTTTGGCGCGTGGTTCCCTGGATTGTATACACACTTGGATATGGGTTTGAGTTGTGAGCCTGCAGAATACTGGTGGAAGGACACAGAAATGGGTTGCCACTGCTCCCAAGCTACTAGAGGTCTGCCTGGCCTTTCCTCTGGAACCAGATCGGCATATTAACCCGTCTTTGGGTGAATGCTTGCAGGAACTTTGGTATACTTGACGTCGTGTATCCCCACTCTACAAGCACACATTTGCTTTGTACAGTCTCTCCGCCCTTAAGAGGGCGTACATTGTGTTTTACCGTGTTACCTGACTGAAAACTTCCTATACTCACCCTGTGTTCCCCCAAAACATGAATCAAACCCCCTGAACAGTTATTTGAAATATCTATTTTGTCAGACACCTCTACGTGGGGGACTGGTCTTTTCGGGGGGGAGGGATTATTTTGTCTTGTTTCTTTTCTTTTTTTTTTGTTTGGTTTTTACAACCGCCGAATATTTTGTCATGCTAACAAGACGGTCTTCTCTCAGGCGTTCGAGAATGCCTCGACCAGCGTTGCTGCTTCTCAGATGCGTAATGCTCTGAATGCCCTCTCAGAGACTGTCCCTGATCCTCAGGAGCGCAAGCGCTTCGAGGCCGAGATGGACAACTTCTTCGCTCTCTTCCGCAGATTCCTGAACGACAAGGCTAAGGGTAATGAGGTGAACTGGGACCGCATTGCTCCTCCCCAGCCTTCCCAGGTTGTCAACTACGACAGCTTGGGCAGCGAGGCCTCGGTTGAGTTCCTGAACAAGTTGGCTGTCATCAAGCTGAATGGTGGCTTGGGTACTTCCATGGGTTGCGTTGGTCCCAAGTCGGTCATTGAAGTCCGTGAGGGCATGTCGTTCCTGGATCTGTCCGTTCGCCAGATCGAGCACCTAAACCGCACTTTCAACGTTAACGTTCCCTTCGTCCTGATGAATTCCTTCAACACCGACCAGGACACTCAGTCCATCATCAAGAAATACCAGGGCCACAACGTTGACATCATCACCTTCAACCAGTCTCGTTACCCTCGTATTATCAAGGACTCCCTTCTTCCCGCTCCTAAGAGTTTTGATGCTCCTCTGCAGGACTGGTACCCCCCTGGCCATGGTGACGTCTTTGAATCCCTGTACAACTCTGGCACTCTCGACAAGCTCTTGGAGCGCGGTGTGGAGTACATCTTCTTGTCTAACGCCGACAACTTGGGTGCAGTGGTCGACCTTCGCATCTTGCAGCACATGGTTGATACCGAGTCCGAGTACATCATGGAATTGACTGATAAGACCAAGGCCGATGTGAAGGGTGGTACTATCATCGACTACGAGGGCAAGGCTCGTCTCCTGGAAATCGCCCAGGTTCCTAAGGAGCATGTCAACGAGTTCAAGTCCATCAAGAAGTTCAAGTACTTCAACACCAACAACATCTGGATGAGCCTCCGCGCGATCAAGCGTGTCGTCGAGGAGAATGAGCTCGAGATGGAGATCATCGCCAACGAGAAGTCGATCCCTGCCGATAAGAAGGGCGATGCCGACCAGGCTATCTATCAGCTTGAGACCGCTGTTGGTGCTGCCATCCGTCACTTCAAGAACGGCCACGGTGTGAATGTTCCTCGTCGCCGCTTCTTGCCCGTGAAGACCTGCTCCGATCTTTTGCTGGTGAAGTCGGATCTTTACCGCCTGGAGCACGGTCAGTTGGTCATGGACCCTAACCGCTTTGGTGGCGTTCCTGTGATCAAGCTTGGATCCGACTTCAAGAAGGTTTCCGACTTCCAGAAGCGCATTCCCAGCATCCCCCGTATCGTTGAACTCGACCACCTGACGATCACTGGTGCCGTCAACCTCGGCCGCAATGTTACTCTGAAGGGCACAGTCATCATTGTCGCCACGGAGGGTAGCACCATTGATGTGCCCCCTGGCTCCGTCCTGGAGAACTGTGTTGTCCAGGGAAGCTTGCGTATCCTGGAACATTAAGTTACACATTGGACTACCGTCGGCTTGCATCATTCTCCGGTTGCCCTTCGCGGGGCTAGCACAGAAGGAGGGGCCTGCAAGGCTGGATAGATATGTTTTAGAAGCGGGGGTTTTTTACCTTATGTGGTTTTTGGGTCTGATTAACATATATCCTGTGTTGATTGAACGTCAGGGAGGCGCATTTCGTGGCAACGGTTTCGATTGGGATGTGCAGCAAAACTTAGTTTAGTATTGTCCATAATCTTTATTATCTTCTTACTATTAGTTCTATTTGACTTTGTCCGGACTGATGATTTCCTTGTTTCTGTTCTCTTTCCTGATTTCTCATAGAGCATTCCCTGTCTGATGGGACGCTAGAGGATCTACCTATCCGCATAGCGTGTCTCACCCGCGTAAGCAAACATGCCGGACACTTACGTTCGAAGGGGATGATTTCCTGGTACGGTGGCTTCTCGACTCAGCTCGCAAACCTTTTCTTATTCCTTTTTTTTTTTGGCAATACATGATTGCTCAGGTCCCGTTCGGGACCCTATCACGTGCAGGACCGCGGGACTATCTTCCGGTGTTGCTATACCCCCATCTCGCCTAGTCAACCTGCGATGGCTTCAAAAATGACGAGGAAAACTATAAAGGACATCCGAGGTTCTTTTCGTGAGCCTGGGTCTTCTGACTTACTGATTTGGAAGACGTGGCTGCTGTAGCACCTGACGTGGCCATGGACGCCATAGGGTTCGGACACGGTTTCCTGTTGCCATAACCAGAATCGCCTTACGCCTCTAACGTTTTCCTGTACGTCATGCATAGGCAACTCGGGTTCAATTCAAGCAAGAAGGAGGGGTTTACGGACTCGTGTTTTGCGGAGCCTTGGAGCCGTCTTCTAGTTCTGGACTCCTCTTCACATGGCAAACTAGACTTTGTTTGTTAGTATAAGACTCATCGATGTTCATCAACTCGCCTTTACCACACTCTATTCAATTGCTCAGTGGGTCCCTGGTGAGAGTGGTTGGCGAACGAGTTGGACTGGCTGTGTTTATTTATTGTATGCTTTCGCCGCCACCATGAGTGAACCGTCAGCGCACCGTCAAATTGCCCCGGGGCCTTCTTTGAAATCCGAATTGCCCCCCGGTGATAGTCCGCCTGGAGAAAACTACCGGACGCCGATGGATCCCTCAAAGAAGCGGGTGTCCATGGCTTGTTTGGCGTGTAAGAAGTCCAAACGGAAAGTAGGTCGTTGCCCTTGCTTGGGCATAATATTGCATTATGGATGTTGTTTCTTCCATCCTTTCGTCTCTCTCTCTCTCTCTCTCTCTCTCTCTCTCTCTCTCTTTATTATGATCTGTAATACTTCTATTCCCTACCCCTTCTTTCTCTTTACTCTTCTATTTGCCATTATTCGTATCCTAAACAAGAAATGGAATTGAGTTTGCTACTGACCGATGAGTGAGCTAGTGCTCCGGGGTACCTCCATGTGACAATTGCCGGGCGTTCAACCGACAGTGCATCTTCGATGAAACCCTCGATCAACGCCGGCGAGTGGCTGCTAAGCGTACCGCAGATGAGCTCAGTTATCACCGGGACATGCTCAATGACCTCTTAAGGGTGATGCGAGCGGATGATCAATCGTTCGGCCTAAGGCTGTTGGACATCATTCGAAGGGATGCTACTGCGGAAGAGATGCGCGGATTCATCGACGAAGCGCTGGCCCAGATGGAGGGGACAGATAGTGCGGATGAGGCCACGGTGCGCACGTTGGAGGATGTTCGACGAGTGATCAATGCCGAGGGCGCTGGACCGTCCTTTCGTCCAAAGGTCATGGACATTCATTACTTATGCGATGAGGTGCCCTTCCGAGTTCCCGCAAAACCATGGACTACAGTTACTGAGGATGCAGATCTGGTATCGCACTTAGTATCCCTGTACTTCACCTGGGACTTCCCGTTCCATGCCTTTCTCGATCGAGATGTGTTCCTACGAGACATGGCCAGGGGCGACCTCAAGTCGGAGTTCTGCAGTCCTTTCCTGGTCAATGCGCTTCTTGCAAATGCATGCGTAAGTGAGAAAACCCCGCTGCGTCTGTGAATACATACTGACCCCCACCATGCAGCATTTCTCCGATTACTCAGAGGCATACGTGGATCCGGGTGATATTGTAACCAAGGGCGCTGATTTTCTCGCAGAGGCTGAGCGGCTCAGGGATGAGGAGCCCGCAAAGCTGAGCCTTGCATTCCTACAGGGTACCCTTCTATTATATGAAAGGTTTGCGGTTGCACGTATTTTATTTTCATTGGCGCCTGCTATCTAACATCTGCGAAGATATTCGATATCAGGACATAATGACCTCGGTTATAAAATGCTCCATCAAGCGATATGGACGGGCGAATCGCTGGGGTTATTTGGTCCTAAAGCCTTCAAGTTCAGCTCTGGACAGCTCACGGATGATATGGATGCCTCTATCAAACAGACCGCCTGGGGTTTGTTCCATATCGACACGTAAGTCATCGGGTCATCCCTGAAAGAGTGACTCTCATCTTGTGACTAGTGTCGTCCACACCGACTTCCTACGACCAAGTCTAATTGACAAAGTCAATCTGGAGCGGCCTGACAGAGCTCGAATGGATGAAACGACGCCGTGGGTTCCGTATCCTTCCCATCGCGCTCCGCGGCCGTCCCTTCTTAGCCAGTACTTTGACGAGTCATGTAATCTGTGCGATATTGCCCGTGATATCTCACAGCAACTTTATGCGATCAATGGTTCCTCGTTATCCGCATACCATCAACGCCGCACTAAGGAGGCACTGTATGAAAGGCTTCGTCGATGGCACAAGGGGTTGCCAGAATCTTTCAACCCGGATTACAAACCACCACCATATATTATACTACTAAGGTATGCTTCTCTGTATGACAATATTCCTTGTCGAATATATTGAGCTTCCCTCTCATGCTTGCCAATTTTTCCCGCAGGTTCTTGAGCATGGGGCCCCGTGTTATCTCCCTCCTCTCTACCGCGCCAATACTAATTCTCTTACGTTAGGATGAGGTATCATACCTTGACCATCAATCTATTTTCGTGGAGACCCGAGGACGATGTGTCAAGTATCGATTCGGAGGCTCCTAAAACGCCTGAGAGCCCGCCTGGCCTTAGTCCGCCACGTTCGAAGTTCGATGCTCAGGAGAATATACTGTCTTCCGCGCGTGCTATTTCTGCTTTGACACGCCTATATCGGCGGGAATATGGCGTGAGTCGTGCGCACCACTTTGCGCTGTATGCGATCAATCTGGCTCTATTTACTATGCTAGATCATGACAATTTTGACATATTGGATCAAGACTTCCTGTCGCTGACGAGCGCCTTCATAAGTTTAGCCAGCCGTTCCCAGCTAGGTAGGAATCTCTTCCATCTGTTCCGACAGTCTGTCCTGGCCAAGGGCCAAGGGCAGCGGGCATCAAGCTCGAGTTCTGTCAACGATGAATTGAAGGCTTTATTCACTGAAGATATCTCATCACCGTCTCGATGGGATGGGTACGCGAAGGGATTGGAGAAGCTGAACGAGGACGAGCGGTACCATGGCATCCCAGGAGAGGGAGACCACACACTCTTCGACATGCTCGATTGTTACGAGAGTTTAAGCTTGGGGAAAGATGAAGTAGCTCCAGAGAGGTACCGATCAGAGGCACGATAGTGGCCAACTTTGGGGGGGCGGGGGCGAGGGGATTCCAGATCAAAAACTACATATAGCCTGTACTTGAAGTTTGCACCGTATCTACCAGCCTCTTTATTCATATCTAAGTATAAACATTCATAGTTCAGCCTGTCTGTGACTCGGTGTATATTTTTGTATCCTGTTGTTGATGATCTTCGGGTGGTGACATCATTGGCTGTTCATCTCCCGCTGGACGACATCATCCTGTCTTCAAAGCTTATGGGTCGAGCCAACCAAGGTGATTGCGGTCCGTGCCTTGTTACCGAGGACCTGAAAAAGCCCTGCAAAACGAAAAGCTCTTCATCTGTCGTCATGAGACAAATATACCCTCGCTGTTCATGGGTCATATCGGCCACTGTGTCACTTGGCAATGGAGAATAATCATCGGCCGTACTATTACAACTTCTTGCCGCCTGGCGAGGAGGATGTGCGAAGCCCATGGCTTGATCCTTTGGTGTCCCAGTCTTCCGACTGGCTTTTGGGCTCCGTGCCTGTCAGTCCTGGTAGCTTTCCGGCGACGAGCTTCAACCCGTACGCCATCCCGCCATACCCGGACCGACCTTCGTTCCCAAACCAGCAGTCGTCTAGATCGTCCTCTTCACGAGAGATCCCAAAGGTGGCTATTCCACGGACGACAGGGGTCAATAGTCAGTCCCAGCGTCGCCGATCTGCGCGCGCTTGCGAACCTTGTCGTCAGCGGAAAATCAAATGCGATGGGAACAAGCCGGCCTGTAAACAATGCGTGGAGCACAATGTGAGCTGCTCCTATCTAGATGTGAAACGGGTCCGAGACCAGAAACAACTAGAGGTGCTGGCGAAGAAGGTTAAGCGTTATGAGAAGCTACTGGAAGAGCTTGAGCCGGAAATTGAAAGCGCTCTTGCAAGGCGGGTCAGGAGAAGTTTGCAGGTTTGTAACACCATCCATGTACCCTCGTTTATCTGTTGGCCTCGGATGAAGAATAAGACTGTTTACTCATAGGTGCAGGGTCATGAGGTATCATCTGCAGACAATGACTCCGACTCAGGCGACGAAACTTCATCGGTTGGGTCCTTGTATGAGATTGACTTGATAGATGAGGATTTAAATCGGGATGAGAAGTCGATAGCCACAGGGTTCTTTGGCAAGAACTCAGAGATATCCTGGATGCAACGACTGGAAGATGCGGTTGAAGGTCGTAGTCGAGGCCTCGACGACTCGGGCATGACGCTGGATCAAGCTACTCCTATGCAGGAACAGAAGCATGACGTTCACACTGCAACAGTAAGTTATCATCTCGACGATCTTCAACTCCCATTGATGGACTGCGTGGATGCATACGCACTGCCACCAAAAGCGCTAGCAGACCAGTTCCTCAACGCATTTATGGAGTCTGTACATCCGTCATTCATGGTCATCCGAAAGAGCATCTTTATTGCACAATATCGGCAATTCTTCGGCCAGCCATCCAACCCACCGCGGAGATGGCTTGCTATTTTGAATATGATCTTCGCCATTGGTTGTCGCCACCAACAGCTCGTGGACCATGAAGGGGACGGGGATTTGGATGGTGTACTGTACCTGAACCGTGCTAGGAAGTTGGCCTTGAGCGGAAATGTGCTCTTTGAACATGCAGATTTACAGCAAATCCAAGTGGAATTCTTAGTGGCTTTGTACTTGCTGTCAATGGATCAAGTGAATAGGTAAGTAGGAGGTTGGCCTGCAAGGACACGCACCTTGATAATAACGATGTTAACCCGCTCAGATCTTTCAAATTCTCGAGTATGGCACTTCGATCGGCTTTATCACTGGGGATCAACCTTCGCTTGGTGGATGGCCGAACACATTACATGTCGAAAGAAGCACGAAACCGCCTGTGGTGGTCTATCTATCTTCTTGAGCATCAGCTTACGTCCATCACAGGCCGAGTCTCGTGCGTCAGTGAGAACCTGAGCTCCACGCCACTGCCAGTGCCATTTGAAGAAGATGCGTTCGATAGACCAGATGTACATTGTCTTTTCCGGGATTCATCTATGCGCGAAAGCCGCCTAAAGCTGACACTCTTCCAAACGGAAGAGGAGGCTCGGCCCACTGCCGAATGGCTGCTGACTTGCGAGCCCACCCCATCTCTGTTTTTTTATTGCCTGGTAGACCTGACAAGCATAGCTCAAGCCGTGACGAACAAAGTCTACAGCATCCAAGCTCTACGCGAGCCGAGTGGCAGGATTCACCGCCGTATACGAAAATACAACAAGACTCTGGAGACTTGGCTGTCCAAACTTCCCAAAGCTTTTCGATTTACAATACCGGGTAGCGAACAATTCAAGGCACCAACGGCTGATGATCCCTTCATACGAGAGCGAATATGCCTTGCCTTCAACTATTATAGTGCCAAGATTACGCTCTGCCGGCCCTGTGTCACTCATGCCAATTTAAAAGGAAGCTCCTCGTCTCCATCGGTCAAGACGAAATATTCTGACCTCCGTAACGAAATGGCCTTCAGCTGTCTGTGCTCTGCCTACTCCCTGGTCTCTATCCTCCCCGAAAAACCGGATATCCACTGGTTGGCGCGCGCAACTCCATGGTGGACGATCCTCCATTACTTAATGCAAGCCAACACCGCTCTACTCCTTGGCCTCTCCTGCTGGTCTATAACCGAGACGCCCAAGTCATCCAAGTTCATGAACTCAGCGATCAACACGCAAACTATACTCGAAGCATGTGAAAAGGTCATCCGTTGGCTCCACACCATGAGTTACACCAGTACTGCTGCCCGTCGTGCTTTTCTCTTCAGCGATAGCTTCATCCGTCGGATCGCGCCGAATCTGGGCCTTACTCTCACCGGCCTCCCAGATGGATCATCCTTACCTTCCTATAATGACTCTATCTGGATGATGCCAGATGGACCTGGGTGAGCCTGCCTAATTAAGCTTTTTTTTAAGACTTCCTTCAGTCGGTAAGTTATCTGGGTGCTAGAGTCTCTTGAATTTCGGAGGAGGGGTGGGGGAAGGAAATGAACCCGAGGTCAAATTCCTCTTTCTTTTTCTTTTCTTTTTTTGTTGCTCCTTTATCGGTCAGGATTTTATGAAAGCCCATTTCAACTAAATTGTAGACCTAGGAACTGATATCAATGTTCGACTTAAGTTGAACGACTAGAATTTACCATGTCATATTTATCAAACTATGTAGAAATGAAATTTTATACCAAGTAATATAATAATTCCCAATTTCCCAAGCCTATTTATGCGTAGGTAGTAGGTACATAAACCGAACATGCCCCCCCTCCCCCCCAATACACACTCTCTCTTTCTTTTCTCTCTTCCAGTCAAGCCCTACAGATGCACAATACATAGGCATTGATAATAAATATCCACTCGAGGTAAATTCAGCTAACGATAAACATAAAATAGTAATAAAAAAAACTAGCCAGTAAATCAATATTCAGCCGAGGCAAAAAGAAAAGGCATAAAACAACGGGGGAGGGTTCAGGGGCAGAGAGAATACGTATAGCTGACGCTGAAGAACCGGAACCGGGTCGGGGAGGGAGAAAGAGAAAAAAAAAAAAAAGCAACATTCAAAAAGAACAGACAAAAAGACAAACTCGTGGCGGGGAAGGAAATTAACTCGTTAACATTGATTGATATGTGGGAGCATTGGCTTGGTTGGATTGATTAAGAAAGAAACGAAAAGAAAGAAACGAAACAAGAGTATGAATGTGAAATATGAATCAAGAAAACCATCATCGTAGGTATGTTGGAGAAATAAAATGGAACAGATATAATCTGAAAAACGGGAGATGAAAAGAAAAATAAAAGACACATGGGTTGCTCTGAGAACTGTCGCCGAACGGGTAAACAGATGATGGGATGCGAGTAACAGTTATTTCCACGGGCTGAAGACACGATTTACATATGTGGGATGATGTAGGCTCGTTTACGTGGGTCTTCCTCTAGAGATGGTGGCCCACGCTTTTGAGCAGGGTTCAGGGCCATTGGATCCGCTTGTGCATGCGGAAGCTGATGCGGAAGCTGCACGTGCTGGGCGTGTTGAGCATGTTGGGCATGTTGAGCGTGTTGAGCATGTTGAGCGTGCTGAGCTTGAGGGTGCTGATGCTGATGCGCGTGGGAAAGAGGATGATGCTGATGTTGCTGTGGATGCGGGTGGTGTTGCGGGTGGTGCTGGTGAGCCATCTGGAGCTGGTGATGGTGGGCCTGCAGTTGGGGTTGAACCTGCATGGTTGATTGGGCCTGGATCTGAGGCTGAGCTTGCAGCTGGGTTTGGGTTGGTATCTGTGGTTGCACCTGCATTTGTGGTTGCGTCTGCAAATGAGGTTGAGCCTTGGGCTGCGGTTGCGGCTGCGGCTGCGGCTGCTGGTGTGGGTGTGGGTGTGGGTGTTGATGTTGAACGTGGCCCTGGGCTTGTTGGGCTTGTACTTGAGGTTGGGTGTGGCCCTGGCTTGGTGTTGGAGGCTGTTGGCCTTGCGCCTTCGCTTGCGCTTCGGCTTCGGCCGCTGCTTGTCGAGCAGCGACATCAGCCTTACGAGGACGGCCACGAGGACGGCCCGTGCCGGATGGTTTCGAAGATGCTGGTTTGCGGGGAGGCTTGGGCTTTGGCGGAGCATTGGGGTCAATTTCAGACTTGCGCGGACGACCGCGACGTCTCTTTTGCGGCACCAAGGTGCCGTCTGGACTAAGCATAGTGCCATGCGCGGCGGGAGGGGGAGCTTGAACTTGTACTGGTACCGCTGGAGCCATAGCCGCCGCTGTAGCTGGGGCTTTCGAAGCCGATGGAGTCGCACCGTTGCCTTGTGCGCCGGCTGCCGCCGTTGCTTTAGGAGTCTTTTTAGGCTTGGGTGTCTTGCCTTCTTCTCCTGGGAGTAAGGATTTCCGAGGACGACCCCTTTTTTTAGGTGTCCCGGTATTGTCTGCTGTCGCAGGTTTGTCCTGTCCTGGAACTTGAGGTTGGGCTGAAGCTTGTTGCTGCTGCTGCTGCTGCTGCTGCTGTTGCTGAGCCTGAGACTGAGCCTGGGCCTGGGCCTGAGCTTGCGCTTGAGCCTGGGCCTGAGCCTGTGCTTGTGCTTGTGCTTGTGCTTGAGCCTGCGCTTGCGCTTGCGCTTGAGCTTTGGCTTGTGCTTGTGCCTGCGCCTGTGCCTGTGCCTGTGCCTGTGCTTGAGCCTGGGCCTGGGCATGGGCTTGAGCCTGAGCCTGAGCCTGAGCATCTGTGGCATATACAGTTGGCGGCTGACCATTCACTTGTTTCGTTGATATCGCGGGAGATACAGTCGTCTTAGCTTGCTTCGGACGTCGCTTAGTTTTAGTCTCTTCCGCGTCTGGCTCTTGGACCGAGAGCTCTGCACTTCCCCCCATGGTTGACGGCGTTGTCGACTGCGGTGGCCGTTGCTGGTGCTGTTGCGCTTGTTGTGCATACTGGGCATGTTGCTGTGGCTGATATTGACGCTGTTGATAAGCTTGTTGGAACGGGTGCTGCTGGGCCTGTGATTGATACGGCGAGCGCTGGGCCTGCTGCGATTGGTACCGAGCATGCTGATAGGACTGTTGTGCTTGCTGTTGCGCTTGTTGCTGGGCCTGTTGTGCCTGTTGAGCTTGCTGTTGCTGGAATGTTTGCTGCACTTGTTGTTGGTAAGGCGATTGTTGCTGTTGTGCTTGGTATTGAGGTTGGGCCTGAGCCTGAGCCTGTTGGTAAGGAGATTGCTGAGCCTGTTGGTACTGTGCTTGCTGCTGCGGTTGATACTGAGCCTGTTGCGTTGCTTGATACTGTGCCTGCTGCTGTGCCGACTGGTATTGCGACTGCTGTTGTTGGTACTGATGCTGCTGCTGGGGTTGGGCCGCAGCCAACATGGGTGACGCCGTTGTCGGGGTTTGTGCCGTGTGGGTCGTCTGTCGGTGCTGATACTGCGCATGCTGTATGCGGTCCATCGACTGCTGTGGCGACGACAAGCCCATGGCATGCGCGTGCGGTGACATGGCCGCCTGGGCGTTCATGGCCGCGGCAGGGTGTCCACGAAAACTAGCCATGGGATTCATATTCCTCTGCAAGCTCTGCAGCGACAGATACCCGTCTTTTAGCTGACTCACTGAATCGGCGCCTCTGGACAGCAGGTCCGCTGAACCCTGGGGTGGGTAATGACCAGGGAAGGAAGCGAAATTGCCCGCCGTAGGGATTCCCACTAGCGGCGCCGACGATGACGGCGTCATCTTGCGCAGATCTGGAGATTGAGCTGCCAGATCGGCTTGTTGTTGACCACGCATTAGGGTATTGTTCCCAGCGATGCCAGTGGTCTGGTGTTGGTGTGAGGCAGCCGCAGCCGCAGCCGCAGCCCCCATAGACGGGGACTGGAGATGTTGCTGTTGTTGGGGATGCGCATTCTGCTGAGCTTGCCGTTGCTGGTGAAATGAATGACCTCCATATCCCATCATCTTTGCGGTGAGATGAACCCAAGCAGAGTTAATGAATATCCTCGTGTTCTTTATGGGTTTCCTTTTTTTTTTTTTTTTTTTTTTTAAAATTTTTTTTTTTTTTTTTTTTTTTTTTTTTTTTTTTTAAAAAAGTGTAGTATTTAGTCGATGGAACCCGTCAGACTTTCAGATACCAAACATGTGACCACCGCGTCCCGACGCGGTATGCACAGTGAACGGACACTCTCAGTCGGTCCTTAATTGACGGCTGGGGAATTAATTTCAGATCCACCGGGATTCACCGGACGGCGTCAGCTCGCAGCAATTGAACTGAGACTCTCCCAGAAAACGTGCTCACCCAGAGCGCGTATCAGTTGGGGGAGGGAGATTTGCCGTGGAGAGTCGGCAATTTGCAGCCTGCGAAAATGATATGGGGGGATTGGATGATGGCCTGAGGCTGAGAACCTACGGCGGACTCGTTGGCTCCGTGGCGCAAGTTCGTTGGGGAAGGAAAAGAAAATAATAATAATAATAAGAAAAAAAAGGAAAAAAGGAAAAAAAA